>BQNB010047157.1:0-41550 GCA_026074375.1 Tanacetum coccineum | reverse complement strand
TCTTTTCCTTCTCTCTTTTCTCTTTTCTATTTTTGCTTATTGGTATGGCTTATCTTGTGTTTGGATAGCTTATTATCTTGGGATAATAGTCTAACTATGTAGTTCCTAGCAAAATGACCCAATCCTCTGCAGTTGTAGCACCTTATCTGATTATCATTATTCCCATTACCATTACCTTCTGGTCGTGTTACTACAACATTACCAGTAATAGTCTGATTCGCATCCTGATTAGCAATCCCTGGAACAACAACAAGCCCATTCTGATTTTTGACATTTTAAATACCTGGATTCTGAACTGTATTTTGAACAACTTGATTCCCGATATTCTGTATAGCATTATACCCATTCTGATTTCCTACAATATGCCATGCATTGTATACAATCTAATTTCTTGCATTCTGCCCAACATGCTATCTATATTGATTCCCACCATTACCTCCAACCATATGTATCTGTCTATCTTGACCCATATTCATACCCTGCTAAGCAATCTATTTGTTGCGTGAGTTTGATGAAATTCTTTGGTTATTATTGGTTGGTGTAGAATAGTTTAATTTGAATGCCTTAGCCATTAGTACAAATTCCATGTTCATTATAGTTATGGGGTTTAAAATGTCTTTGGGAATAGGCATTGGTTGTTGCATGTAGTTCGTGTTGAATGAAGGTTATGGGATATAGTTGTTGTTAGGTTGTGGTTGTTGCATGTAGGTAAGTAGAGATGGTTGATCTGGGTTAAACATTGGATAGTTATAAGGATTATGAGAGTTTGCCATTAGTTCCAAGGGATCATGTGTTCTTGCAAGTCACTCTGCTCTGATTGCATCTACCTCTTCTTGATTGAATGTTAAAAAATCATACAACTATATGTAGTTGACTTTATGTAGATCGTTTGTTTGATGAATAGTAGTGACAGATCATTGCCATTCAGGTTGTAGATTGTTTAGAAACTTGAGATTGCTAGCTATTTTTTTTGGAAAATGTTTATTTCTGTAGAAATCATTCATTAGCTTCGAGAAACAATGATATATTAAATTCGATACCAGCAGCATAAATGTCTTGTTGAGTCGACATTGTAAAAGTGATGTGAAATGATATACTATGATCATTTAATGATTAGTGATTATGAGTTATTCTTGATTTTTTTTAGTCCTTGAAAGTACTATAGAAATCTATTTTATGGGATTTTACAATTCTTGATTAAACCAAGAAAATAAGTAAATATTTTGCGGGATTTTACAAATGCAAGAAGAAACCGTGAAATAAAATTCTTGACTAAAACAGGTGTATAAATAGCCTGATTAAACACAAGTGTCTAAATCGCCTGATTAAACACAAGTGTATAAATTGCCTGTATAAATCAATGTATAAATCGCCTCTTTCAAACGAGTGTAAATCGCCTGAACCGAAAATGCATAAATCGCCTAAATAAAAAATGCATAAATCGCCTCTTGGAAAACATGTATAAATCGCCTGAAATTGATTTTCGGTATAAATTGCCTAAAATTGATTTTTGGTATAAATCGCCATAATTACCTGTATCAATTACCTAACTTGATTTTCGGTATATTCCGCCTAATTTAAACAAGTATAAATCGCATGTATCAAAAAAATGTATAAATCGCCTGAACATAAATCGCTGCCTTAAAAAAATGTGTATATTTCACCTAACTCATAAGCTCGAAACTAGAAATAAGCTACTGAAATAAGCACTTAAACCATGAAGTAAGCTACGAAATATACTACAAATAGGCTAGGAAATAACGAGAACCAAATAAGCAAGCAACAAACTAAAATAAGATGAAAACAAGAAGATAAGGACGTGGCTTGTTTAACTACAAATAAGCCGATCAAATAAGCTCCAAATAAGCACCAACAAATCACTAAACACTCCTAGGCTCTTGATACCACATGTTAGACTATATCACTTCACCATCATAACACGAAATAGATGAGATCTTAAAGAGAGAAAGAGGGTTTAGAGAGAGAAAGAGAAATGAAATAAAAGGAAGAAAATAGTTATTGCACTAAGAGAGAAATGTAAACAACAACCCTTCCTAACAATCTAGAAAGGGGTATTTATACCCTAAGAGGTTCAGGCCTTCATATGCTTTCTATAGGCCGAGTTGGGCTGAAACATAGCAACCAGTGGGCTCAAAGCCCGTAACTTAGGCCAAACTAGCTTAAACAATTCCCGTAAACTAATGTTTTCCTATACAAGGCTCAGGAATAAATAATGACCATCACTTTACTAAAAACTAGGCTAACAAATGCTTCTCTATGTTTGTTCTTTTGATCGTTAGCACAGATGAAACCTTACGTTCTTCATTTGGTTCGTAATGTCTGTGTATGAATTTATCGTCTATGTGTTCGTTTGACTGTTACTCTTACCATATTGTTCTTTGTACTCTTTTTGATATTACGATGTCCTTTGTTTGAGCTACATATTTTATATTGAAGATGAACTATGAAAATCCTTTTGAAATTATATCTTGATGAGGCTTGGGGAAAACTATTTTTAAATCATTTTATGAATACGTTGTGATACCGCTTTTATATGATTGTCTCTTTATTTTTATGAAAACTACGTTTACAATGATTTTTATGAAAACGATGTGATATCGGTTGACTCTTAAAACTATGTTTAAAATGATTTATACGAGTAAGATGTGATACACTTTTATGAAAACCGTGTTTAAACTGAGATTTATAAAGATTATTGATGTGCTGTCGTGTGGGTATTATTTATGTTTTCAAGTTTTAAATTTATATTTTATCGACTATACCTAAAACAACACTTTAACGGGCAGTGTACCGGTCAAATGGAGTTTCGTGGTAAGTAGGCTGTCGATCACTAAGAGCAAGAACTAATCTTTATTTTATTAATATTTTGTTTAACTAAACTAAGCTAATTTAAACTATGTTAATTCTATTCTATGTTAAACCTATGCTAAACCTATGTTAATCCTAATTCTAACAGATAAGGGGGGTTCAGCCTGAGAGACTGGCACAAGTTTGTGGTGACTTAGATCTACTTAAGATACAATAACACACGCAAGCAAACAAACAAAAGATAGAAGAGCGGTAATCCAATTAGAACATTGGTTTGTTTATTTAGTACAATGAATACTTATCTCGAGGCGGCATATCATTCTTAAGACTTAGGCGTTACTTCTTCCTAAGACCTAGACACATAGAATTCTATCACAATTAAACGCATCTGCATAAAGCATCCTTTTTGCTAATTATAATCTATCTTAGGGGTTAAAGCAATGATGATCTTGTTAATCTTTAGCTCGTGGAGACTTTACCCACTTACTGCTTAATGGCAATTTATATACTAGTAGTTCACTGACCAAGTCTTTATCAACTGATTAAGAATGTACTCGTTGATCCCAAGGGTCACATGCCGGTCCAACTAAGCTCACTAATCTCAAGGCGAAGATAGGTCATTATTTATCATCCTATTGGTCTAGATATATAAATCACTATATAGAGAGCCATCTCGACATCTAGCTAACTTGGTCCGTATCACCAGATCCAGTTGAATGATAGGTCGCATACAAAAGCACATAAACAAGTATAAATTGATAAACATAAACTTGCAATCAACGATAAATTAAGCATTCGATATAAACAAACCAAACATTCAAATCTTTATAATAATGGCTAATACCCAAGGGTATTAGCCCTCATACATCATAATCAATACAAGAGTAATAATCCAACCAAGGTAAACAACCGAGTTAAACGAATGATACCAAAAATCGAACGATTACTAGAGTATAGGAGATTACAATGTGTTTCCTATGGAATAAGTAGCTTTGCTTGACCTCTTCTGCTCTTCTTGTCTTTTAAAAATTGACTTTTGTGGTTAATGTATCGAAAATATGATCAAGAACATTGAAAACCTATTTTTTAGGTTTTCTATTTATAGAGTCTAGAATTTAGTCGATAAGGCATATCGAAAGTCTTGGATACGGCGTATTAGGGGTTTCTTAGAGTAGGGACCACATTTGATATCTTCCAGAATATTTTATTACTTTAAATTGAATACGGCATATAGACTCCTTCTGGATACGGCGTATTGATCTTGAATCCTTCGTGGTCTTTTGTGAAGTGTAGGCACAGATAGGCCGTGTCTTCCTTGATGGATACGGCGTATAAGATGTCAAAGTCAGTAACTTCAAATGTCTTCGTTTAAGCTCCAGAATGCGTGCCTTTTTGCTAATCTTCACCAAGTACTCCCTATTTAATGTAGTTCTTAAATATAAACGATTAAGTAACAATTCTTGCATTAATTATACAAAATGGGTTATTTACATGGGATAAATGATGTTATAAAAGTGACGTTATTTGATGTCATCAAATATCCCCCACTTGAATCCTACTTGTCCTCAAGTAGCCTTTAGAAGTTTATGAAAATGTATGCCTAAGGATTTTTTCTATTAAGCATTTATTCAATCAATTACATGTACACAACCAAACACCTCATGAAATAGGAAGATGAAAACACTCAAATCACTCAACTAATCTATGTGGTAACATGTAACTAATTCGCTTAATTGCTCTGTCGTGACGAGTATTCTATCATACGCTTGGCAAGGATACATATCTCCACCACTAGAGCTAAAGACTAACAAGTTTATAAAGGTAAAATAGGTTTTTATAATAAGGTTTAGGGTTGATCATAATAACAATCTTTCACCAAAAGTACCACACCAACAAGGCAGCTGAATTACACATACATGGCCGTAACGACAGAATAGATAGTGTGTTCGATCACATCCTCATTCGAGTTTAACCAAGGGTTAGGATGAAGAATGATATAGGGTGTGGATCTTCTAACTTTACCAAAAGTAATAAACCAACAAGGCAGCTGAATTACGCATACATGACCGTAACGACGGAATAGACATGCATGACTCGATCACATCCTCATTCGAATAAAAACCAAGGTTAATGATTAGGAAAGGAAATAAATTGTTGTTAAATAAAATTCAAGAAACAAATAGATTAAGTCTAAACAGATAAGGTACAAGTTGCTAGACACTTTTTTTGGACCTTTACCATGATAAAGACACATAAATATTTACACAAACGTCTTGATCATAGATAAAAAACAACAACCTAAGTTGGCGTTCCCATAACGGTTAACTTTCTAATCATCACATACTTTACATACTTTTACAAAGGCAAGTGGCAATATCTACCACTTTATACAAAACTTTACATCGTTGATTTTTAACCATCCATCAATGAATAATCTATCCTTCAAATAATTCCATCGGTTTAAGCTTTAACGAACCGACTATCTTTAAACTTTCCTCCTCTTTTTTGTTCCGATTTTTCTAATTTTTTCAATGTTTTTACAATACATAACTACGAATCACGATGTAATTTCACCATCTTCATGATCATAATAATTCCGGATAATTTCCTCCATGATTCTTCATTTTTTGGACGTACCAATAATTGTGATGGTAGTAAAAATACATGAGTTTTGACTACTTTTTTACATTCCCATTGCAATGTCCCAACCATACCAAATATAGAAATTGACATAAAACTCGAGAAATACATACTTTACACTTTAAGCAACTAGCAACTAATAAATAGACTTAATCTAACAAGGTAGGCTAAGGTGTAACGAAACAAATAGTTGGTGTTATTCCTAAAGGATTGGCTCTATAGGTTTTTCTAGGGGTATCTTACTCTTAAAATGAGAGTAAACAAAGAGTTTATACGGGGGTTAACTAACCAGTGTAGTTAGTTAATAAAACAACATATAAATGCTTTTTGGATGTAATCCTAGAAATTTATCAATTTAAACAAATTACTCCATCTAATCCAAAGTACTTATTATTGGGGTCTCGAATAGATATACCAAACCAAGTTCTAAAGTCTACAACATCACCGACACACTCATATTTTTGTGGAATTTAGGTAAACATTTGGAAACGGATAAGGCTAAATCCACACAATATCTAATAAGGATTATTGTGTGCAGGTTATGTAACTAGTAATTTCACAAAAGTATGCTTGAAAAAAAATTGAACATAATTCAAGCATTTTAATGTGAAAAATAGGACAAGTAACATTCTAATTCCCATCCCCCCACTTAAATTATACAAAGTCCTCGTTGTATAGATAAAACATTAAAAACGGGAAATTAAAAGAATTAGAACGAGAAACTCCCTTGATGTTTTGCTCGGTAGATTCTCCGAGTTGAGTTTATGAGCAAGAATGTGTGTTGTAAATGCGTCTGGATTCCAGCATGACTACAACACACACATAGGATTCCAAATGATTGATACTTCACCAACTTTGTCGATTTCTTTTCCAGCGAGGTCCTGTGCAAAATATTGGAAAAATATGCAAAATCCTATCTCTAGTATCCTGCGGTTAATAAATAATAAAAACAATAAACTGTACAGGGGACCAATACGCCATATTCATAAACTAGAATATGTCGTATAGAGAAACTTGTAAAAAGTATAAATACGGGCCAGTCTGCTAAATACGCCGTATCATGTGCATGAATACGCCATATAGACATAACTGACAGCAAAGTTTTTATGCAAAAAAATAAAGGACTGATAACGTCTAGACATTCAATACGCCGTATGATATGAAGCGGATATGCCGTATTGATGTCTGGGAAGACAGACTCAATAAAAATAAATAACTATCTGGGTTATCTCTCTGGAAGCACTTTTCTTTTAGTTAGTCTTTAAGTTAGACTTTTTCTTCAGCATCCTTCACCTGGTGTGTGTTACCATCCACCCTTCGTCCTTTTTCTAAAAAATTTCTTAGTAGATTTGAGACATGCTATCTTCGTTCCTTTCCCAAGCATCGTATTTGTCACACCCCTAAAATATCATAGTATAATGGCAACCGAGGGCGTGTGACTTCATGAATAGCATGCTTCTAAGCAATACAGAACGACCTCTATATGAGACGTTTAAGAAAATTAATCACTTGTATTAGGAAATAATAAATAGTTTAAACATTCTGTGGAAGCATAAAAATAAGTAATGCGACATCGTTTTCAATTAGTACAAATGATCTTTAATAACTGGAAATGACTGCAATGCATGAGACTTCACATAGCATCTTCGTTCTTAATACCTGAGAAAAACATTGCTAAAGTGTCAACATAAAGTTGGTGAGTCCATAGGTTTGGTTTAAGCAGAAATGATTGATGTTTATGAACCACAAGATTTTATCCACATATGAAAATATAACAGATACAAAGTCATATAAATTACATTACTATCGTCTAAGCTCATGACACTGAAGCGTTAACATATACCAACAATAATGAATGCACTTGCAGGTATCTAACCCGGGACACCCGTAATCTGACTCAAATGAAACTGTGTTCGCTTGACTAATGTCAGTCCAAGTCGAACAGGGATGTCAATCCCGATAGATCAATCCATAACATTCGCGCTTACGAGTAATTAACGGTTCATGATAAATCAGGCAAATAGCAACTTGGGTTAAATCGGGACTTAGACCAATCAGTAATGTATAATTGTACTTGTGTTCACATGTTTAAAATAAGAAATGTTCTCACCCTGAAAACAGTACTAGCTTCTAAATTAAGTTTCATTCTTTCTCTTAAGCTTAGCATATAGACCCTCTTAATTAAACTACTAGCATGTTTAACACTTTTGAAAATTATTTTCTCTTCCCCAACCCTCAAGGTAATCTTCTTTTTGAAAACATCAATCTTAACATGGGCGGTAGACAAAAATGGTCTTCCGAGGATCAAGGGCACTTTGATATCCTCGGCCATATCAAGAATTATAAAATCTACGAGGAAAATAAATTTACCAATTCCTACTATCATGTTTTCAGCAAGTCCTTTAGGGTATTTCACAGTCCAATCTGCTAATTTAACTGTCAACTGTCGTGAGATCAAATCGCCCAAATAAACCTAAGTAAAGGTAGGTCGATAGAGGCATAACACTAATGCAAGCTCCTAAGAATAGCAAGGGCCAGTAGTCAAAGCAAACATTATTAATAAAGCAAGGTAAAGTGAAACTCCCTGGGTCTTTCTCCATTTTGGGTATGAAATTATTGATATGTGAAGCTCCAAATGAGTAAGCTTCTGAAAATTACGGTCCGTATGATCCCTTCTTTTCTTCATAGTAGCAATCATTCAAACGACTTGGAAACGGAATTGTCGTTTGTTTTGTCTCGTACGTCAGTGTACGGTTTTGTTTAGTGGTTACGGCGTATTGGGAGGATCCCATACGGCGTATCGGGTATGAATCAGCTTCAACAATAGTTGAGATCGACTTGACATGGTCTCTTGGGTTAGTTTCATTTGAGCTCGATAAACTTCCAAATCCACTTTCCTATAGGACCTTGCTCATTTGCCCGATTTGGATCTCCAAAGTTTTAATTGATGCTCCCTGGTTCCTTATAGCATCATCCGTTGAAGCTCAGATCTCTTTGATCAAATTGGAGTTTTCTTTATGTCTTTTTTCTGATTCACTCATAAATGTTGCTCATAGTAATCTTTCCCATTGTTTTGGCCTTTGTTCTGGTATAATGGGATTCGCGTTGTTCCTTTGATAGAATCCCATAGCAGTTGCTCTATATCCCCCTCCTTAAAAAGGTGTACCAAATTGTGTGTAGTAAGCTTCTTCGATGGTTTTCCCTTCTTCCTTTAGTGGACAATCTTTGGTGTAATGGGGACCTTTACATTGTTCACATCCTACTTGAGCAGCATAAACTTTTTCATTTACTTTCTTGATCTCTCTCCCAAGATTGTTGAGTTGTGCTTGTATTGCTGCTAATCCATCTGAAGTTTCAATACTTCTAGTCCTTGATGTTTCATTGTGCCATTTTTGAGAATATTTAGCGATTTCTTGGATGGCTACTTTTGCATCAGCAACAGTCTTAGATGGTATGGCACCTCTTAAATCGAGATTCTTTTGAGTTAGAACATCCAATCCACTGTAGAACAAGACTACCTCCTGCATTCTGTTAAATAGTGTTGAGGACACTTCATTAAGAGTTCTTTAAATCGCTCCCAGGCTTGATAGAGGCTTTCATCCGGTTCTTGCTGAAAGTTGTTGATCTCCTCCATTTTCTTTGCAGTACGAGAAGGTGGGCAATATTTGCTTATAAACTTAGTCTTCAGATATTCCCAAGTTGTAATCGAACTAGATGGTTTGTTTCTTAGCCAATGACTTGCGGCTCCAATTAAGAACATAGGGAAGGATCTAAGCATCACTTGGTCTATAGTAATATTAGGGATGTGAAATAAATCCACGATCTCATGAACTTTCTCAATGTGTTCGTTCGGATCTTCACGATCCGAACCATTGAAAGTGTTGGTTCGAAGTTCCTTAAGAAATTAGCCTTTTAATTCAAAATTATCCTTGTCTACGATCTTATGCCTAGAAACTCCCGATCCATAGTCGGCTTGAGTTTTGCTCATGTATTGTTCCATAGTTTCTGCCATTGTTTCCGCAACCTCTTCCTCCGAATATTCTTCTTGGTCAGAAAATAGATCGAAATCAGGCGATCTCGATTCGTCAAGATTTAGTGTCTTGAAGTGCTTCCTAGATGATCGAAATTCTCGTTCCTGTTCCTTGAAAGGTGTAAATAGTTCCTTGGTCGAACTTCTTGTCATGCACTACCTGAAACAAGGGATAAACAATCAGTAGGATGGGCTCAGGTGAAAGAAAACACAGATATATGGAAATTGAATACGAAAAACCAGATTTGTTACTATATCAGATAGTCAATACGCCGTATTCAATGGAACTGAATACGTCGTATTAATCCTTTTAAATGAATACGATGTATTTGATAGAAAGTTAGATATGCCGCATCTAATGGATGTGGATACGCCGTATCGATTTATCGACCAGAACAGTGTATTATGAAAATAATTAAATATGCAAACAATTAAACACACAAATATACAAGCAAATATACAGAATATACAGAATTATACACTAATATAAATTACACTAATCCTAAGGGTTAGATCTAATCTAATGCTAAAAACCAAAATATCAAATAAAAATCAAGATTAATTTTCACTCCCCGGCAACGGCGCCAAAAACATGATGTGTCATTGTGTGGTTGTAAATTATGATTCAAGTTTTAAATTTATATTTTGCCGACTTAACCAAAAACAACACTTTAACAGGCAGTATACCCGGTCGGTGGGAGTTTCGTGGTAAGTAGGGTGTCGATCACTAAGAGCGAGAAACACTTTCAATTTATTAATACTTTGGTTTTTCTAATCTAAGTTAGTCTAATCTATGCTAAATATATGCTAAACCAATGTTAATCCTAAATCTAATGGAAAAGGGAGGGTTTTTAGCCTGAGAGACTGGCACGGGTTTAGTGGTGACTAAAACCAATTCTAGACACTAAAACACATGCAAGCAAATTAACAAAAGATAAAAGAGCGGTCTAGCCAAATATAAGAAAACTGTATTAACCATTATTAATCCAATCAGAATGTTGGTTTGTTTATTTAGTGCAATGATTACTTATCTCGAGGCGGCATATCATTCTTAAGACTTAGGCGGGACTTCTTCCTAAGACATAGACACGTAGAATTCTGTCACAATTAAACGCATCCGCATAAAGCATCCTTATTTGCTGATTATAATCTATCTTAGAGATTAAGGTAATGGTGATCTTGTTAAACACTAGCTCATAGAGACTTTACCCACTTACTACTTAATGGCAATTCATACACTAGTAGTCCACTAACCAAGTCTTTACCAATTGATTAGAACGTACTCGTTGATGCCAAGGTCACCTTATGGCTCAACTAAGCTCACAAACAAAGGGTGAAGATAGGTCTTTATTTGTGATCCTATTGATCTAGATGTATAAATCACTATATGGAGAGCTATCCCGGCATCTAGATTACTTGGTCAGTATCACTAGATCTAGTTAAATGATAGGTCGCATACAAAAGCACGTAAACAAGTATGATGAAAAACATAAATAAGCAATTCAACGATAAATTAAGAAATTGAGATAAACAAACCGAACATTAAGATCTTCATAACAATGGCTAATACCCGAAGGTATTAGCCTTCAAACATCATAATTAATACAAAAGTAATGATTTAGCCAAGGTAAACTAACCAAGTTAACGAATGATACCAAAAACTGAACGATTACAAAAGTATAAGAAATTACACGTTGTCTCCTATGGAATTAATCGCGTTGCTCGACCTCTTCTGCTCTTTTTCTCCTCTGAAAATCGACGTTTGTGGTTTAGGTATCGAGAATATGATTTAGCATACTTAAAACTCATTTTTGAGTTTTCTCTTTATAGGGTCTGGAGTCGGTTCGATACGGCGTATCCAAAGTCTTGGATACGGCGTATCGGGGTTTTTTTGGATTAAGGACCACGTTTGATATCTTCCAGAATATTTTATTTCCTTATAGCTTGAATACAATGTATTGCCTTCTTCTGGATACGACGTATTGGATATTGTTTCCTTCGTGGTCTTTGGTGAGCGCAGACACAGATACGCCGTATCTTCCTTGATGGATATGGCGTATTGGTCATCATAACAGTAATCTTTAAATATCTTTGTTTAAGCTCCAGAATTTGTGCCTTTTTGCTAACTTTCACCAAGTACTCCATAATTACTGAAATTCTCAAATATAAACAATTAAGTAACAATTCTTTGCAATAATTATACAAAATGGGTTAATTACATGGGATAAATGATGCTATAAAATAGACGTTATTTGATGTCATCAAAAAGCCACACCATATACTACTGCTACTTGTCATTAGGTCTTGGTGAATATTCGTTCGGGGGTACATGCGAGAAATCAGCAACACTTATTCTCACGTATGCATAATACTTCCTAAACCATACTAAGTAAAGTAGTATACACTACTTCTCCCTAGAAGTTGACATGGTAACTAAAGTACACATTTTCCCCCATGATGGTTTCGAACTCTCAGAAGCATCATTGTTGTGTACGCACAAATACTCGAGAAGTTCTTGTCTTAAGCACAAATATTAAGATCCAAACAGACCATTACCCTCTTTACTTCATAAACCATAGTAGGAGATGAAGCAAGAATCAAGAAAACTTGGTATAATCAAGGTCTTGTATATGAATGTCGTTAAAGAACTTTGAGAATTTTGCTTAGACTGTAAAGTCCCTTTGTCTTGGAATAACACAATAATATCCTGTGAAAATTGATGATTACATCTCAACCTTTAAACTCTCTGGCTAACTTACCAACCTCGTATTCAGTCAGCTATTGCTGTGATCACTTGGTGAAGTAAACCCGATATACCAAACTTGAAAATGAAGTAAAATCCCCCAAATTTGTTACTTAAGCTTGCACTGTTGTTGATTGAAGAACGATGCAAGATTAAATTTATAAGTACTCTATACCTGCCATCAAAAGTATAAGAAGTACAACATCTCTTAAAATTATCTACATCGACATCTACGTGTGACACTGAGTACTACAACGTAACTCCTTTAAGTGATAGTTATCCATGTCTTCAACCAACCACCCGACTACTGGTAACTAGATAATTCAAGTCTCAATCATAAGTTGTATACGTTCAATCAAGTCATCAATCGATAGATTGGGTTTAAAAAAAAGGGGTAGAAAATAGAAGGAAGTCTCGATGGTGAAATAAGTAGACGCCTTTATGAAATCTAACTTCAATCACAAATAAGGGATACCAAATCAACTTCGTGATCACTTGTCATCGTAATCCGAATTTGTAGCCGTTTTTTCATTGAAGTTAATCTTATTCGGATCGTTTTAGGATTATGTGTTGTGTTTGCTTTGGTGTTTTGTTATTCTTGAATTGAATGTTGTGGTTTTGGTTGACTTTTAGGTGAATATAATGTACAAGTTTAGGTCGAAATTAAGTCCAAAAGAATTCATAAGTCCTTAACCCTTCCAAACCGTTGTCATTAAGTCCAAACCGCTGGATTGAAATCAACCAAACCGCTGCCAGATATATAGGATAAGCCGCTGCCTGATTAAAAACCAAACCGCTGCCCTTTTAAAGCAAACCGCTGGCAGATTCAAAGTGGCAAACCGCTGGCTAGGAAAACTGGCAAACCGCTACCATATGAAAACAATCAAACCACTGCCAATTTATCTGAGTCAAACCACTACCATGTGAGAATAGTCAAACCGTTGCCTATAGAAACTGACAAATCGCTTCCTTTAACAAACCGCTGACATGACAGTTTAACTAAACTGCTACCAAACTTTGTCAAACCACTGTGGACTTTTGAAATGGACAAAGTAACGTTCAGATAAGCCAAGAAAATTGTTAAATCGCCACAACCTGTATTCAAACCACTGTTTAAATCAGCAAACCACTACAAAGTATAATAGCAAACCGCTGATGAAAATAGCAAACTGCTGGCTATTATTATTTCACCAAACACGGGTTTTCCCAAACACTAACACAATACTTCAAAATGGCTTTTATATTTAGACATCAATTGTAAAATATGTTAACTCAACAAAGACACCAATAAAACCAAAAGGGATCGACACACCGTACAGACTCTAACACATTCTATTTATGAAAACGAAAGAAAACACCAGGAACCATATACTCAAAATAAAATCAAATGAACTCGTACAAGAAAACTCATGCAAGACGTTACGTACCCAAAAGAAAACGTAAGGTCTTATCCAAAATAACGATCAACAAAGCAAACCTAAAAGCATCGATACTAACACGTCGCCAACGGGTTACAAAAACCAAAGGATATACAACCAAGGGAGTAATGATCCACACTAATATGTTTGGAATTCAAAGAAACGTTTGATAGTCATACGAGTAATCACTACAACGAAAGAACTAACAAAACACGCCTATATCCAAATGAGCAGATCCGAACAACCAATATACATCAAGACGTCGAATAGGAAAAATCGGGTATCCTTATTAGCAAAGTACGATGAAGGGATGCTAAGCTTAGACTTAGGAAATCTGAATAAACAACCGAGCAATGAGCAACCTCTACAATAGTAATACTAGGTATCCGCAAATACTAAATAGAAGGGAAACTTACTACCTATACAACTTAATTTAATATATCTTCCAATTAGGGTAAGAGAATAATTCTCTACCCATACCACCATCCTTATCATGAATACACATATCAAAAAAACATATTACACTACCATCTTACAACCAAACACAAATAAATGCAATCATGGTCACAAGTCTACGTGTGCGATGCCTTTATTATTATGTTGGCTACCATAATTATAAGTGCCTCCTTTCACACGTGTACTTACTTCCAAGACTACCCATTTTAATCATAATTCACATATAAGCACATATACCACATTGCACATCTTAAACCAATTCAACTTAACACATAAAGGATGCTCCGTCAAATAAGTACTTACTTATATCAAAATAAAATCAAAACGACATAAAGAAAAGAAAGTCTCTCAACAACTCCTAAAATACGAAATATTCGAACGAAATAATCAATAACAACATGACGAATAAATGACGGGATAAACTTAT
The DNA here is from genome assembly GCA_026074375.1 of Tanacetum coccineum. NCBI lineage: Eukaryota > Viridiplantae > Streptophyta > Magnoliopsida > Asterales > Asteraceae > Tanacetum > Tanacetum coccineum. The sequence goes on along the minus strand of BQNB010047157.1, from coordinate 27,007 downwards.
GCTGGGCCTCGGTTGGGTTTGACTTTGCCTCAGCAAGAATCACCCGACTTCGCGGGTCCAGCCCTAATATGCGCATCTGATAAACGATCAACTATCCTATCTCCTTCGGTTCCACAAGAGGCTCCTCTTATGGATCCTTATAACGCTTAAGTCTAGTTGGGAAAACGATTCCCCAACGAGACTTCTTACGGGTAGGGAAAAAACATAGCTAAAATACTAAGAAAGTAATATATATCATATCAGGTAATGGTAGACAAAATAACTAAATGAAAACTTAACAAAATAGGAAAATATAAAAGCTATGCAAACTAGAGGGGAAGCATAGCAGTTATAGCATTAAACACTTAAGCCCTAAATGCATCTACATGAAGGACCCCTAGGTTATAGTCTAAGCTTAACCACCAACTTCTCTATAACCAAAGGCTCTGATACCAATCTGTCACACCCCGCCAAGGCAGAAACGCGAGGCGCGACGAGAAAGGGAATCATCACAACACATTAGCGTCTATATAGAGAAACTAAAACATGCATAAAATACAAGGTATAGACACTCGGTGTCATGAAAATACCCAAACACATCAACAAAATCCAAAAGGTGTCTGACATTGAAATGAAGGCAGTTCATGCCAACGTCATGACATGCAAACATTCATACTTCCTAACAAAGCAAAACAAATAACATTCATCAGCCAAAACAAATAACGAAATCTAGGTAACTAAACTTCACCAGCTGCCTATGGTCCATCTAGCCACTTTTCCTAACTTTACTCTCAGTCTGCTGAATACCTGAAAATGATGCTTATACGTCAACACAATGGTTGCTGAGAAACATAGGTTTTTAGACACACATATTCAATCCATTTCTAAAATAATTTATCCAATTACTGTAATTATAAAATAATACCTTTACATGATAATTATGCTAACTAACATACAAGCTAGCATACAATTCAATCAAATCAAACCAACAAATCATATACTAGGTAGCCGTACCCATCCGATCCCTCAAACAACACTTTTTCCCTCTAGCTCAGGCCATGGATACCCAAAAGTAATCCTCCTGACTAGGCAACAACTCCTTCCTGACTAGGTTCATACATCAATATCACATAACACAACATGTAGCACATAACGCATATCAGTCACATAATAGTCCATGCATTTACACTAAACACATAATCATAGGAATTCAAAACTCATTTCAACACTTGCATCATTTCCATCCTAAGTTTAAAACACAATAAAAAGTAGGACTATGTAACTCACCTGAATGCTTAAAACGCAGCTTCCAATTCCTATCACGCAACTATACAAATAAATAAACACGGTTATACGCGACCAAGCTAAATGCTCTAGTCTATGTAACACACATATTATGGATGTCTAAGGGTGTGATTAACCATCATGGGTTACCCCAACACCATGCCTAAGCTTAACCACCTCATTAACACATTACACTAGTTAACTACACTTTATTCAAAAATACAAAATTTTAGTGTATCTTTACTAACTCAAAACCCTTACTTACTGACCTTTATAAATTATATTAAAAATCATTTATGTTCATTTATGAGTTTACTAACTACCTTATGATTTCCAACCACTCATTACATGTGCAACTATTCCAAATAAAATCTAACTTCAAAACTATCTCAATTCAGATCTGATTGCACCCTAAAATGTATGGCCCTAAATACCATACTTAGACAAACAATCAGAAGCTATCCTTCTAGGGTTTCTTTAATTCCACTTTTAAGGTAGGGTTTTACCCTCATAAACATGACCTATTTCTGACCAGTATTTACTGTTTTGACAACTTTTCTTGTAACCAATATTTAACTAGTTTCCAGAACTCCAAATCAATCGAGGCCGGACTTTTTGAAAATAGACTCTTTGAACTACAATTTAGGCACTGGAATCATATCAAAACACATTTTTAACATCTAGATATCATCAGTTGAATACAGACCTAAATTCTGCTCAAATCTAAATCACAAATTAAAGCGATCTAACTCTAACCACTTACACCAATAACATCCTAATTAAACCCTAATCATCATACCATCATTAAAGTTCATATATAATCTGAATTTTATGTAAACCCTAGATCCATCATATGAATTGTTACATGATTTAAAGAAAACTAAACAACTAGGGTGAATGAACATACCTAAACCTTGATTCTTGAATCACTAAATCATCAACTTGTTCTTGAATAAAAAAAATCTTTTTTTTTCTTTCTTCTTGGTTCCAGCCGATCAACAAAGAAAAAGGGATAGAAAATGTGATTTAGAGTTTTATTGGTTTTGTATTTATATCCTTAGAATCCTAATTATAGTCAAACTTTGTTTCCTTTTTTTTTCTTTTCTTTAAACCGGCGGAATAATCCCTTTATATATATATATATATATATTTTAGTTTTTTTTTAATTATTTATTTACTAATTATCTTCATTACCTTAAGTTTTTATAATAAACCTAAGCTAATTTGGGTAAACCTTTTTACATAAACGCTACTTGCTAAACTTTCTAAAAATAACTTTTCATTTCATAATTCACTTTCTATATTTAGAAAGTTTGCTACAAACTTCTATATTTCACCCACTTAACTTGTCTCCAACATAATACATTTTCCATAAACGCTTAACACAAAATCATCCAACTATTGACGTAGCATTGCATGCAATACGCCACTCTTTCCATTATCACTATACATGAACAAATGGAATACTCCTCACCAAACACAAACGCACACAAAATTAGATGATCATACACCTCAAAACGATATCATGCACCTATTCAAATCACTTAGAACACATAAATTACACATAGCACACACAAATCACACAAATGAACTCTTAGCCCTTTTATAAAGGTATCACAAACCTGATTAAATCATGGTTGTTACAATGATGATAATATGCAAATAGAATATGATAACTTGTGTGAAATTAGCTTAAAAATCATCAACAAGAATAAAATTTTGAAAAATAAAATAGATCTTTTAGAAAAAGAACCTTTAAAGTTGAATGAGAAAATTAAGAAACTTGAGAGAAATAAATAAATTGATATTACGTGTAAGTCGTGTCAAGAACTTAAGTTAGAAAATGCTAAACTCAAGGAAACTAAAGTTAAGTTTGTAAAATTTGATAAAAACGCTAATTCATTTAGAGAAATGTTAGATAATCAAAAGTCATCTAGTTGTAAAATAGGTCTAGGATTCGATAGTAGTAAAGCGTCAATAAGCGGAACCAAACCCATAAACTTTGTTGGGTCATCCATTGAAACTGCATATGATGGATCCATCATAAAGGTCCACGGATCCACCATACCTGGATTCGTGGATCTGTCAAGCAGTGAAAAAGTAGCAGAACTCATTTTTAGCCCACCCATGTCTCCGAGATTGGATTTTGTCATTTCTAGAAAGAAATTAATACATAATAATATTGAAGAGTCAAATAAACCGTCTTTAAAACCATCTCTTAAAAGCAGTTTGGGTTACGTCAAAACCGAGTCTAGGTCGAAAACACCTCCACCTAAATGAAATAACTTTTCTCAACCAAGACATAACACACCTAAACCTAGAAGAAACTCTAGAGAACCAATTCACCAAAATTTCTATCCTATAAATTAGAATAACAACCAAAGTCAAGGCTTTGTACACATGAGAAATTGTATCCCATTTCAATATCCTAATCAATTGAAACAATTGCAAGGGATGTACAACACTAACGTTTTCGGACCCATGAGATATTAGGATCAAACCCTTGAATTTGTTTTTGTTAAAATAGGTAAAGCTTGAGAACGTGTATAGACAGCCTGGAAATGGATTAAAGATCACGTTGCTCCACACATATGACTTTAGCAAAAGTCTATCTCTACCTACAAAGCATACCGGTCGGGTAATTTTGTCTTTGGAAGTAACTGAAAGGATAAGTCATAGGCAAAAAGGTACAAATCTAAATAACTCTCTTAACTATATCCAACGTGGAAAGACGTTTACAGACAACTAAGTGTTTTAATTTTACTTAGTGTCGGTCAAATTTGTGTAATTTAATGTAGAGTCTTATTTTACGAAGAATGTAGTGAAAATAACTACTTAAAGATGGTAAAATCAATAAGAAAAAGGATTAGAAAAATGGTTTATACGTAAGGAAATTAGGAAATAAGTCTCAAGACAAATTATGTCTCGCTATGGTAGTGGATAATTCTACCTTATGGCATAGAAGACTTGGTTATGCAAATATGCGTTTAATTCAATCTTTGTCATCCAAAGAATTAGTTAGAAACTTGCCTAAATAATGTTATGATAAACATTTTTGTGATGCTTGCAAAATTGGGAAGCAAGCCCATGCAAGTCATAAAGCTAAAAATATGGTTTCTACTAAAAGATGTTTAGAATTATTACATATGGATTTATTTGGTCAGTCGGCAATTAAAAGTTATGGGGGTAATTTATACACTTTAGTAGTAGTAGATGATTATTCTAAATATAGACTAAGTTTCTAAAAACCAAAAATGAAGCATTTGAGAAGTTTAAAATATTAAGTAGGAAAATTCAAAACCAACTAGGAAGTTCTATAGTTCTATTAGAACGATCATGGTAGGAAATTTGACAATGAAGTACAATCGGAGCTTAAAGTGATGCACAAGCATTACTCATAATTTCCGCTCCCACGTACTCTACAATTAAAAGGGTATAAAAAGAAAGAATAGAACTTTACAAGAGATGTCTAGGACTATGTTAAACGAACAATCCATTCCACAAAAGTTTTAGTGTAATGCCATTGATGAGTCTACTTGCATTCTTAATAGAATCTTAATTCGACCAATACTAGGAAAAACCCTTTATGAAATATTTAGAGGTATGAAACCCTCTTAGAATATTTTTAAAGTTTTTTGCGGAACAGCAAGCTGCTTCATTTTAAATAACTAAAGACTATCTAACCAAGTTCTGACACAAAACCCAACAGCATACGAATGATGTTCTTTCTAGGATTAAATTCATAAAATAGTAACAGCCAATGTAACGTTTTAAATAAACATACAATAAAGTCAGAAGAATCACTTAACGTGACATCGATGAAAGTCCTCCTCCTACAAAATTTATCACGATATGGTTGAAGATGATGTTTTTGGGAAGAAGAAGCTATTCAAAATAATACTAAAGTAGTAAACAAATAATGAAGAAGAAGATTTGCTAGAAGTTGACGAAGGTCTGATACATTTAAGGAGTCTAAGAATCATCCACTAAACAATCATAATGTAATCTTAATCAAAGGACATTAAGATCACAAGCCTAAAATCATAGTAATTTCTTTTGTTTTATCTCTACCATAGAACCCAAAGATGTAAATGAGGCATTAAAAGATGAAAGTTATGTTGTAACTATGCAAGAAGAATTACATCAATTTGTAGCTAATGATGTTTGAGATTTAGTCCCTTTACCCATGTGTCAATCCGTCATAGGAACAAAATGGGTCTTTAGAAAAAAATTAGACGAAAACGGTATAGTGTCTAGAAATAAAGCTAGATTAGTGACACAAGGATATAATCAACAAGAATGTATTGATTATGATGAAACATACGCTCTGATAGCTAGGTTAGAGTATATTAGAATACTTCTTGCTATTGCTTGTGAAAATGATTTCAAATTGTACCAAATGGAAGTAAAAAGTGCTTTTCTAAACGGATTCATAAACAAAGAGGTTTATGTTGCTCAACCTCCGGTCTTTATTGATTTTGAAAAACCAATTAATTTAAAAACATGAAAAGGCATTGTATGGTCTTAAGTCAAGCTCTCAAGCTTGGTTGATAGACAAAAAGCATTTTACTAAAACACGAGTATTCCAAGGGAATGGTTGATAAAACTCTTTTCACAAGAAACAGTAAATCACATCTCATCTTTGTTTAAATATACATCGATGACATTATATTTGGATCCACGTGTCAAAATTTATGTGATGATTTTGAAAAAATCATGCATGATGAGTTTGAAATGAGTATGATGGGGGAGTTGAACTTCTTCTTGGGTCTTCAAATAAAAACAAATGAAGACGAATAATTTTTCAAACAATCCAAGTACATCAAGGATATGTTAAAGAGAGTTTCGAGTTGGAAGATACTAAACCAACCAATACGCCGGATGTCAACGAGAATCAAGCTCACAAAGACGATGAAGCCGACTCCCCTGGATAGCACTAAATAATCGAGGTATTATGTGGTAGTTTACTTTACTAACTGCAGAGTAGGACTCATCATTTTGTATAGTGTATGCATATGTGCGCGTTTCAAAGAAATCCTAAAACTAACCTATTTGGAAGCCGGTTAAGGCGTATATTTAGGTATATTACGTGAGATACCCACTTAGGATTATGGTATCCAAAAGGAACTGAAATATAAACTATAGTTTATGCCGACTTTGACCACGCGGGCGAGTACGTTGATCGAAAGAGCACTAGTGGTGCTTGTACGTTCATGGGATGTTGTTTAACATCTTGGTTCTCTAAGAAACAAACAGCCCTTGCTATCTCCACAAACGAAGCCGAATACGTCTCCGCCAGAAAGGCGTGTCAACAAGCACTATGGATGAAACAAGCTCTCATCGACTACGACATACACCTCGACGACGTTCCGATTATGTGGAATAATAAAGGCGCAATAGACTTAAGTAGAAGCCCCGTACAACATTCTAGAACTAAACATATAGAAATTCGTCATCACTTTCTTCGCGACAATGTTCAAAAGGGCAACATTTCTATCAAGAAAGTTGCATCCGAAGATAAAATAGCTGATATATTAACTAAGCCTTTAAAACGTGATGTATTTAATATTTAAGATTAGGATTAGGTATGATGGAACTCATCATTGATAGTGATCCTCCCTCCTCCCAAAAACAATCGTAAGCGGAAATATAATGAAGTAATTAATCATTATTCAAAAGATGTTAATTCTCATTACACGTTCCAATTATAAACTTTCGATCAAGAACGTAATCAAGATTAGAATTTTACTAGATAAAGAAAATATCAGTAAAATGACCATAGATATTTTCAAAATCTACATGTATGGTCAATACATGAAATTACGAAATCGATTGAAAAAGACGAAAAGAAAAATCATCGAATTACAATACACACTTGTGTTGACGATGTTTTATTAAGTCTAAATGTTCATAATGATTTTGTTATTAGCAATGGTCAAATATATGCTAAAATTTAACACACTTCAAGCAGGATCAACTACGTTGAAATTCCATCGAGAAATTCATGACAAGTTGCACCGTTCGCTTAAAAATTGGACGTCAACTCTAAAAATCAAATCAATTACTCCTAATAACATATACAACACATTCCAATTGCCAAAAACACAACATCATGTCTCAATTTGATTAGAAATCAACTTTGTCCGTTTTCAAGCCTCTCACGAATCCACAGATCCACGGATGGGAGATCCGTCAGTCATAGGATAGATATGTGAATCAGCAGTGTTACCCTACATTTAAATTGTTGGACCACTTGCCTTCTTCTTCAATAATACTCCACCACCTACCTTTCATATCACCCAAGATCGAACATTCCCGCCAACATCATTTCAAAATTAACATAGATCTATACTTCTCAAGATATCAACAATCATAATTGTAAGTTTTCCTTTTTCATATTCTTAGTTTGAAATATTTTTTCCTTTCCATAAAAGGCAAAAGATTTGGGATGATAGTCTAGTACATATTCTAACACTTACTAATCAAGAGTCTTGAACACTATATTTGTTACTAAAATGAATTTACACAAAGTAGTGTAATGTACACTGTCTTCAAAACCCCAAATCGCATTTTTAATAATCATAATTGCATTGCTAATACAAATTAAAAACGATAAAGCTCTCATGAATAATCTCTCAAGATATGCAACCAACGTACTATCTTGACCCATTCGATTTGAGAGATAGAGCAAAAGCGTTATTGCGTATAACTACAACATTGTATAAGTAAGACCATATATAATACATGGAGAAAGAAATTCACATATCCACATAATTTATGTATGTTAACTTACTTTCGAATTACCTACCTAGCTAGACAAAATGTTAATTATATTTACTAATTAATAGGTTAAATTATGCTTGAAATGATGAAAACCGACTAAAAAAGAACCAAAGCCTACATACCAAAAATCCATCACCTAAAGTCAACTTTGGATGATGTCAAAAGTTCCTTTAAAACCCTTCAATATTGTTTTATCCATGAAGGTAGACACGTTGAATCTTCCTTCACCTTTGGTAATGACATTGTTGACCAATTCAAATCCATTCAATCTAATTGTCTTCTTACTCTTAATGGTCACATTTGTCCACATTTCGTCATCGAGTTCTATCGCAAATTCCAACTAATTCACAATGTGAATGACATGTCTCTCTTTTTTGGTTTCACCATTCTTAACAAAGACTTCATCATGACACTCGAAAAATTTGGTCATGTTCTACAAATTCCTTATAAAGGAACTTGTATCTTCTCAAAGGAATGATTACTAGAGTTTCTCAATACAACTCATGAAAAACATGTCTCCTATCAAAGCAACCTTCCAAGCATCCAAGATGTAACTCAAAACATTTGCATCCCATCAAGTCACCAAAATCAGCTTAAAAAAAAAAAAAAAAAAAAAAAAAAAAAAAAAACAAACCCGATCCATTTCCTTCAAGATAATCATTCTTCCCCATATCAAAGATTGGGAACTCATTCTTCGTGAGAATGTCATAAGTGTTGACACTCATAAAAACTCCATAGATGCATGCTCTGCCATCGTGCTTCTATAATCTCAAAAAACGTCAAGGGTCTAGTCTTGCCTAATTCATTTCTCACAAAATTAAGAATGTGAAAAATCGAGTTGATTGTCCTCTCCCATATGGCTTACTCATTACTCGTCTTTACAAATTCGTTCTTTCTAAACATCCAAAATTATTTTGTCCTCACTCCAAACTGCACTTCGTTCTACACTATCGAATGATGAATTCTATCAATGGGAAAAATGGGAAAAAGAAGGATAAGGATAAGAGACGAAATTCTGAAATGCTAAAATCACCATCAACGCCAAGGTTTATAATCATCAACACCCTGTGCTTGTTATGGTAAAACAAGATTTATTCAACTAAGAGTAGTTTAATCTCTAGGATTCATGAATTGTTATTCTGAAATGATGTGATATTATCTTGTTGTATGCTTGCCTTGACTACATGCGAAACTATGTTATTTTGGAAACTGCATGCACGATGACTTATATTTAGTAATTTGTGGTTGCTATTATATTTTGCATGATATTTTTTTTGGATCTTGTGCTACAAAAACAGGTTCTGGACGAACATGCAGGGTGTTAACGGATCCATGGATCCACCATAATGGAGATCCGTCACCTTTTGGTAGATTCGTGAGTTACTAGACCTGGCACCAAAATCCGAATTTTGTTGATATTTAACTTGGTCTACTGTATCTTATATTCATGTTATATGATACTAGGTGAATATCTTAAACGTTAGGATAAAATACAACTTCTATATAATATTTTGTTTATCAATTTACGAAAGTGGATTTCTCGACACATACGATAAAGACCATAGACAAATCTTTAAAACCATATAGATCATAACAAGGCTTTCGACCTATACCGATAGGATTATATAATCTAAGTTGATAAGCAAAACCGACAAGATAAGACATAATGTGGTTGCAACATAAGCTTGAGATTAATGAGATCACGATCATACCAAACACTCATTTATTATCATAAATTCACCGAGTAGTCATGAGAGAATTAGCCTCTCATGGCTATGTAGTTCATAACATAACTTGATTAGATAATAAACTTCATTAATTCAATAAACTATGATGATATTCTTCTTTATTCTTGGTTGTTTGATCTTTAATCTTCAAAAGGTATGGTGTTTATGGCTTAGGAAAAGGTTGGGAAGGTTTAGAACATCATAAGGGAAAAGGATTGTGTGTGATATGAGAAGATGAGTATGAAAGGAATGATTTGATTTGATTGATGAAAATGTGTAAGAATTTTGGCTTTATTTATAGGCTGATTTTCGGGTAGAATTACGGCGCACAAAATAATTTGTACGACGCACATGGTGTGTTAATGCGATTGTAGTTAATGACTTAATTTATTTGCGTAGCCAGATGGGAAGTGTGGCGCACAAAATACTTTGTGCGGCGTACTTGGGGAGTTAATGCACTATTTTGACCAGGCTTGTAATTCTTTGACTTTGAGGAGAAGTGCGGCGTACATGGGGTAAGTGCGGTACACATTTGCACTTTTTATCTTGAGACTTTATCTTTTCTTATATCTTGATTTTCGAAGTGTATAAGTACTTGATCATTGTTTTATTTGAGCTCGGGATGTCTTTAAAGTATTTTATACTATTAGGTATCGAAAGTTCACGAGAAATGATAAAATATGTATAAATAACGCCACCGAAAACATGTATAATTTAGGCATTATCAATATTTTATTCCAAGATTTAGATTTTTTTTAGTTTGTTTTGGTTAAATGCCTAATTTTATGTTTTTTCCCTTATAATGAAATTATCATTATTAATTGTTGTGTTGTGATGATTGGTGGTTGTTTATTGCTTATATATATGCATGTGTTGTTGCTATATATATTTGCTTGTCTACTAATTTTGTTTTATACACACCTCCATAGCTCGATTCCTTGGTGCCCCAAGCAAGGAGGAGCATACACCGAGGGGGAGCATTTGCTAATTCGTATTTATTTTTACTTTGCATTCGTCACGAAGTAACTTAGCATTCACCAAATTATGACTTGCAAGCCGCGCCTCTACAACACTTTTTGCTTTTACAAAAAGGGGGAGAAGATTTATAAACTCAACCACTAAATACTTATTTAGTAAGCATATGAGTTTATGTTTTGTCATCATCAAAAAGGGGGAGATTGTTAATACAAATATTCGCGTAAAAACGATATTTATATTTAATGATCTTCATGTTTTAATAACAACAAATATAATGTCATACTACGTAAAAGTTTATGTAAAAAAGTTATTTAGTCGTAAGTTTACTTAACAACGACAAATCACTTAAGGTATGAACATGGCATGATTAAACGTAGTTAATGATCAAAGAAAAATATTTTCTATTGCACTTAAACTTAATCATTTGCATAAACCTTTCTAATCAAATAACTTTAAGTAAACACATGATTAATTATAAGCTAGTTATATTAATCATGAAAGACAAAATAGGTTTAACCATAAGTGAAAACAATCTTTCTAAATCTTCTCAAATCTAGAAAATCTTTCCTAATTTATGTAAGGAAATATTTTCTTTCTAGAAGAATCTAATAAATCTGATGTTTTAGTACATAAGAATATTTTGTTAAGATTTAGGGTTAAGCACAAAAAGACAAAAATTCTCCCAGCTACATCTCACTGATCCAGCAAAACCAAAAAACGAATCCAGATAATGGTGGATCCGTGGATCCATGCGTCCAACTATTTGTACCAGCTTTTAATTTCAAATGTTGGTTATAAATACCAACCTCGCGTCTTCATTTTAAACTATCTTTCCAATAATTTTCTTTCTATCTTTTCATTTTCATAGATTCTTTGATCATTATACTTGTTTCATAATCCATTACAAGTGATCAAATTCTTTAGTAAAGAACACTAACGAAGACGTGAAGCTTTAAGTGTTATTAGTCTAGTTGTGTCATCACATTTGTGAAATCTATCTATCTTGTATCTCTTGTGTTGTGTGTTGTGAGTTGTGTATTTTGAGTTGTGTATATCATATGTGTATGATAGGTTAGTATTTTAGGCCTTAAAATACATAGTGTTTTAGATGGGTTCTATCTTGAAGTCAGAAATAAACTTTAGCTTAGTACCGAAAGAGAGTAGAGACGTGTATGTTTTCTCTGCCTAAAAGGAGATGGTTGCATTAGTGAAGAAACTCTCAAGCTGGGTACTTGGAGAGTGGAGTACGGGCGAAAAGGAGCTTCGTAAGCCGAAACCATATAAATCATTGTGTCATCAGTTTTATCTTTCCTATCTTTACTTATCCATATTTTGCATTTACTTATTTATTTATTGCGTCGCTAATCATATAAAACAATTAGATGGTGATTAGCTATATAGAATTATATATGGTAGTAGTTACCCAATGTGATTAGTACTTATACGACCTATATTGGATTAGGTTGCACTCGATCATTACCGTGACGCATTTTCTGTGATACACTTGATATTCGCTCACTCAAGGTGAGTTCATAGCCCCACGTTTTACATGATTTGTTTTACAAGTTTTTGGGGTGAGAAACATGCAATGTTTTATAATTGGACACAAGTGGTTAAGTTTTATATTATGATTACGTGTTGCCTAAGTAGCGATAACCCTAGTTGAGCCCATTATCATGAACTGTCAGTTACTGGATTGTGAGCGCGAATGTTATGAATAGATCTATTGGGATTGACATCCCCGTTCGGGTGATTAGCTATCACTGGGCAAACGAACGTATACCATGTCGAACATAGGATGTTGCGGGTTAGAACATCATCACGGGCAATGTAGGCCATTTATATGGTATTCATTTATGTCGAGCTTCAGTGTCATGAGCTTAGGGCAACGTAATTACATTTATATGATGTCTGCATCTGTTGCATTATCATACACTTGGGAAATCTTATGGTCCTACAATATATGATTTATCAAACCTATGAATTCACCAACATTATTGTTGACGTTTTAAAGCAATGTTTTTCAGGGGATCAGTAAGCACGAGGTGCAAGGGATACATTGGTGGTTTTGATTTGGATATCATGCATTAAAGATTTTGTCGCATTACATTTTGTATAACTGTATGGGCTAGAAATCTTTGTAATTTGAACAAGTGGACAAATGAAGCTTCGACTTATGTAACAAATACTTTGTTTAATCTAATGTATTAGTTTTAAACGACTTTTTGGTTGTTCTATATACATCTTGTGTTATTGATCTATGAAGTAACAAGCCCCAGACCCTTATTCCGCTGCGACCCAATTTGGGGGTGTTACATAATGACCCGAATTGAAAGGATCAACAAACATGGAGCGTATTAAGCACATATGGGGGTAATAATTTTGACTTTCTTCCCTATTTCTACATAAAATAAAATCTATCATGAATCCTAATCGTCCCAAAATAGTATACACTAATAAAAGACTCGACTTAGCAACCATGTACTCAAGCAAATAATTAACTAGATTTACAAATTTGATAACAATAATGTACTAAAAACAAGTATATACAAGAAAGGCTAAGGCAATTTGGGTGTAACAATTGGTGTGGGTGTAAACAATGCTCTTCATTAATAATTCAGAATTCACCAGAAAATTATGAGAACCGCGGAAAGGATAGGCTCGAAGAGGTGTACTAAGGGTATCTTGTACTAAAAATGAGTGCATAGCAAGGGTCTGGGATAGTTATATGATTGAGGTGACCATAATAAAAATTACATGTTTAAAATATGGTTTATCCTAGTGCCTCTTATCATTTAGCAAATCCTAATCACACTAATGCAGTCTCACTAGCGGTCTCGGGATGAATCACAAAAACAAGTTCTAGAATTTAATATACTACCGGCACACTCTCATATAATTTTAAACCAATACCAATGCTTCAGAAAAAGCGACAAAACCACATATGCATGATCAAATCCATGAACTCGACATACATGATTGCTCATTCCTTAACTCGAGCAAGCTAAAGGTAAAAATTATCTTAAGCACCAAAGATGGGTGCTTGAATTTCTAAAGATCTAGGGGTGAACCTCACATTTTTGGGGTGTAATTTTTTGAGTGGTAGGGTTTTTGTGCTAGTCATATAATTCCTATCCATGAGACGCTATTAATACTAAGTTTTCATTGGTATATGCCATAAAAAAATTTTAAATTTGGGTCAAAATTTCCTTCTACGCTGTGTTTCAGTATATTACTCATCTTTTTAAGGACAAAGCAAAGGCAAATGAAGAAATAGTTTCTAAGGCTTTATTCCCACTACACTTATTTTAAACATTTTCCCTAATGTTCTTAAAAGTACCCGAAAAACAAATAAAGGGAAAGAGAAAAAAGCAAAAGAAACTAGTACTCCCTTGGTTTTGCTCAATATTAGAGAAGAAACAAATGTTCCTGGCTAAATCCTGATCCAAGAATCATCCACCTAAAACTCCTAAGAACTTACGGGCTCTCCTTATCAAATATAACCTGCAAATCAAAGACAAGAAATAACTACACCTGGCGTGAAATCGGCGGGATAATAATATACAACTTAATTGTTTAGGGTTTTGACACTACGAAAGCAATAAAGATAGGATGAATGTACTAATATAATTATGATTTTCGGCAAGTTTTAGGAAAATTACAAATTTTGGAAATTATACAAAACTAATTTTTTCAAAAATTAAAAAAAATACAAAATTTACTAAAGCTTGAGACGCGACGCCGTCAGAAAAAATCCTGACGCCATCTCCAGAGTCTGTAAAAAAAATTTTGTTTCTTAAAAATTTTTGCACGTAAATCTTATTAATTATTTCCTAAAAAATTACTACATAAACCACGAGAACGATTAGTACAATCATATGATTCTAACATGACACAAGACCCACGATGCGAATTAATCTAAATTATTCATCTAACATGTTTGAAATGGTTCTTATAAACTGGATATTTTCCGTTACACTTCATTTGATGTAAAATACCTTTGATTGCAATTAATATAAAGTTAAAGACAAAACAAAGCATGATCACATGATTCAAACATATAAAAACAAATGATAAAGAATTAAAACACACGATACTCCTAATATGCAAACAAATAAAATATTGGGTTTCCTACCAATAAGCGCTTTTGTTTATTTAACGAGTCTTGTATCTAGACTTGGAGTCACACTCCTTACGTGACTCCGTCCTCACATGTATTCAGGACCTAGATTTAAACAATTCTTATACATGAACTTATTTTTCTCATAGGAATACCTAAGTCCGCTCATTAAATATTGTTGGCTAAGTTCTAATATAGGTGGGACCTTTCTCCAATCAAAGGTCTTAACCCTAGGTGTCGTGCAAGGCATCCGAAAGGTGTATGTGTCAAAGATCCTAGTGAATGAGATCAACCCCTTAACACAATCATATTCTAATTGACTAACAGCTCTAAAGGGTCTTCCCATTACAACATCTGCCATGTCGCTCATAATAAACTCCCCTATGTCCTCTAATACAACAAACTCCGTAACATAGGTAAAACTTCCAACGAACACATAAACATCCCTAACAATGGCTACTAAGTTCCTTCCCGTGCTTTCGAGTCCCTCTACCATTATAGTGTTATAAGCCTTATGCGTAATAATGTTCATTGGCAAAAAGGGATCAAAATAGGAGACAAAATTCATAAAACATATCATGCAAGGGAATGCTAAGTCGTTTCCATCAACGCTATTAATTATTCTATTACGGTAGAAATTCCCTACGTTGCCATACTTATTCAGTTCGTTAATCACTTCCCCGCCATCTGACTCCTCATTGGAATTAAGAAAGGGAGAGACAAGGGGTGTATCATTAGACTCACTATCCGATTCTGAGTCATCCATCTCAAACACATCAGGTGGGTTCATAAAATCATCGAGCAGTTTCTCAAAGGGGACAGGAGGTAAAATTAGGATATGTGTATGGCCAATGTTCTCAAGACGAGAATCAATCATGGCTGAAATTGCTCGGAGCTCATTGACCTCTTGGGTAATTCTGGCTCGGATTCCGTTTAGTGGGGCGGGTACTAATAGATTCGCGTTCTCCAAAATAAAGAATAGAATAATTAAGTAGAAATTACAAAACAAACATACAAGGAAAAAGATAGACTACGAGAAATCTAATTGACAGAAAATTAAATTCTCACTTGATAGGAATCAAGTGAGTAGACCTAAGCTAAATAAAATTTGAAACCTATACTATTCCCCACGCTGCGGTGCCAAAAACTTGATGTCATCATTGTAAATGCACAAAGTTTTACAATTCCATAGGCATAGTACCTAACCGGTGTACTGTAGTATAGGCAAGACTCGGAGGTTGTTATCGTTCTTTAGGGGAATAGCGTGCGAAGGTTTGAACTAAATGTAACTAAGGTCTAAGAGTTGAGAGAAGATTATTTTTGTATTTTTATAATTTATGAAAGTAATTAAAATCTCGGTTTTGAAGGGGGTTTGGTTTTAAACTAATTAAACTAAATAACTAAAATTAAATCTAAACTAATATGGAAACTCGTATAGGTAAATAAATGTGTTTTCTTTATCATGCATTAATCCTTAGTTTGCTTCTCCTAATTCTATTTCCCGTCACCTTTGTGATGCTATGTGTAAGTATTTCCTAATTCATGAACGAATTACACGAACCCGTTGTACAAGTAAAGTAGTATGAAGACTATTACAAGGCCGCTAAGAGTACATTACATGCAATAAAACAATTAAAAGGTGATCAACATATAAGGGTAATGTAGTATGAAGAGTGTTATCGATGATATCCTTTCTACACAATCACGTTTCCCTAGAAGTCTTCGTAAGCAATTAAGAAGCTAGTTTTCTAGAGCCTAACGCACACATCCATCAACAAGAAGCAATATTAAAAGGATCTACAAACTAACTTTCATGCAATCATAAGTAAACAATAATACATCTAGCCTAGCATGTTAAAGATAATCAAAGAACAATAATTAATCAGACAACAAGACATATTGAAAGATTAAAGGATAAAGAACTTCACTTGATTAAAACATGGAGTAATTAGTGGATACAAAAGGGTTTAAGAACCCTAAAAGCGACCTAAAAGCTGATAAAAATCGACTCCCTAAGATAACCTACGAATTCACTCAAGTTCCACACTTAAAACCCTAATTCTAAGTTTGTATATATAGAAAAATAATCGCGACGGGGTCGCTTTATAACTGCTCCGCCGAATCTTCTAGGGCTTCTTTAAGTCGGTTACGTTCTGACGCTATCGCAAGAATCCTGATGCCATTGATGGCATAACTAGAAATCCTGACGCCGTCTCCACAGTCTGTATGCAATTTTTGAGCCTCTTCGTGTAAAGTTGTAATCTTGTTCTGTTTCTTCCCAAATTGAGTCCAAGTCACGTGTATTTCATCCAAAAGTCATCCAAGTACTAAAAATACAAAAAGAAATGATTAACCACGTATTCTAGAGATATTTACATGATTTAGGGGTTAAGTGACCCCAAAAAAGTGTATAAAATAACACCTCATCAATCTATAATATAGTACAACAATAGTGGTGATATATACCACTTGATACAAAATTTGGTTGATTTTGTGACCAACTTCTAATAATATACAACAATACTTTTACATCTTTGGTTTATAGCATGTACCAACGAATAATTGATTATCTCATAAAAATAGAATCAGTTAAGTTTAGACGAAACGATTATCTCACAATCCTCTTTTTTTTCTCTCTTACATTTTTTGTATTTTTCTATTTTTCCGATTTTTTAAACAAATCAACTAGAAAATGAATAAAGGTGTAAAATTTCACCACTTCACGATCATAATAAATCCGGATAATAATTCTGTAACGCTCATGACTCAGAAATAAAAATAATAGTAAAAGTAGTAAACACACAAAAAATAAAAGAAACTACTTTCACATTCTCATTGCATTATGCAATTCCCTACCTAACCAAAGATAAGAAATACGCACACGAACACAAGAAGTATATACTTTTAAACAAAAGCAACTAGCAACCAACCACGGACTTTAATCTACAAGGTTGGCTAAGGTGTAAAGGTGTAACAAAACATATTTTAGTTGTGTAGGAAATGAAAGGAATGGCTCAGACGGTTTTTCTAGGGGTATCCTACTCTACAATGAGAGTAACAAAAGGGTTTTATACGAGGATTAACTAACTAGTGTAGTTAGTTAATATCACATAATGTTTGTAAACGAAATAGGCTATTTGGTTTAATCCTAAAATTTTACCAGGACAAGTTACTCTAATTATAAAAATAATACTCATTATGGTGATCTTGAATAGTATACCAAGCCAAGTTCTAAAGTTTACTACAATCACCGGCACACTCATATATTTGTGGAATTTTGGTAGAATGGCGGAAATAGAATAGGCTTAATCCTTACAATATGGAAACAAGGGTTATGTGTGCGGGTCATGCAACTAATAATCTACAAAAAACATGTTAATTTTTTTTAAATTTAAGCATAATATAAGCATATTCTTTGTGAAAATAAGGACAAGTAGCATTCTAATTCTCCTCCCTTCACTTGAGATATACAACGCCCATGTTGTAGAAATTTAACATGAAATACAAGAAATATAAAGCATTAGAACGAAAACTCCTCTAGGATTTGCTCGGTATGATCCTCTATGATGAGTTTATTAGCAACTATGTGTTGTGTTGTGAAAAGTGTCTGAATACCAGCATGCACAACACACATAAGATTCCAAATTAAATGCATACCACCACTTTTTCATTTGCTTTTAGTTCTTCTCTGTCTTAACATAAAGAAAATCTCAACAATTGTATCTCCAAATAAACGTTGGTTCGAATAAGAATATAAAAACGATAACTATATAGGACAGTCGATACGTCGTATCCATGGAGGAGGATACGCCGTATTGAATCTGGTAAGAAAAATAACCAATACGGGTCAAAGGTCAAATACGCCGCATTCAGAATCTTGAATACGCTGTATTGACCAGTTTGACAATAAAGTTTTTAAAAGTACTACAAAAATAAAAAGATAATGTGTCCAGGGTATTCAATACGATGTATCCATTGGGTTGGATACGCCGTATCAACATACTGGGTAGACAGACTCGATACAAAAATTAAAATAACATTCCGGGTTGTCTTCCGGCAAGCACTTTTGTTTATTGAAGAGTCTTTAAGTTAGACTCCTGTCAGCTTTAGTCCATCTCCTTATAGACTAACTTGGGGTCGAAGGGGATGCCAAATGGCATATATAAATTTTTAACAAAATTCATTAGCATACCCTCGTTAAAAGATTTCCAAATCATGATATTAATACTTAATGTTTTAATAAAAGTTTCAATTGTGAAATATTTACTAATTATATCATGACATGTTTTCCAAAGTTTGTTTGACACTTGTGCATAGGTACCAACATCGATACTTATCATATTACGTGACAGTTCGATAAATATATCCCTCGAAGACTGCTTGATACCTATTTTATCTTTATCATTGTCCTTATTCAATTTTAAAGCATTGACAGAGAATCTATCATAAGAAAATAGATGTGTATCAATACTCAAGATGTCGAAATTTTCTTTTTTAGAAAATCATTTTAATGCTTTTCTTTTGGTTATAACATTATATCTTTCATTATCATATTCGGACAATGATGTTTTATTTTTCTAATTAACTTCATCGACATGCTGAGAACTTAATGTGGGTTCAGATAAGAACTCTAATTCTGATTTTAATGCATCATCATAAACTATAGCTGGGAATTTTGTTTCAAAAAATCTGAGATAGTTAATATCTTCAATATACCAGATCTTACCATACTTAGCAGTTTCCTAGTCATACACTTAATTATTTCTAAGAGCTTTCTCCGTTTCATACTGAACATATTCTTCCATAGTAATATCTAGGTTGTCCATTACCTGTAAAAAACTGGCTAGAAACATAGAAAAAGATCAAACACATAGAAATTAAAACTGTTATTGTATCAGACGATCGATACACCGTATTCAGTAGAATGAATACACTGTATTGATGTTTAATTTCGAATACACTGTATTGATTTTGAAAGGTGTATACGCCGTATTCAATGGATGAATACGTCGGGTCAGGTATTCGAAAAGAAGTAAACAACAGGTATCAAAAATGTAGAAAAACAAATAAAAACACAAAAACACAAAACAACAAAAACACATAATAATAAACTAATAAAAACTAAACTAAAAACACAAAATATAATTTAAAATACCAATAAACAAGTATTAAACAAATTTTGCACCCCGGAAGCGGCGCCAAAAACTTGATGTGTCGTTTAGTACAGGTAATAATATTATCAATTTTTACTATTTATATTTTACCGACTTTACCTATTAACTAACACTAACGGGCATTGTACCCGATCGATTATAGGTTCGTTGCTAAGTAGGGTGTCGATCACTAAGAGTGAACATTAATACTTTAATTTACTAGAATTTAAATTATCTAATGTTAGTCCTAGTTAATCCTAATTAAACCAAAACTAACACAAATGGGGGGGGGGGGGGTTTAGCCTGAGAGACTGGCATGAGTTTTGGTTTAATCTAAACTAATAAAGTGATAAATGGGACAATTTACACACACAAATAGATAAACAAACAATAAAGAAGAGGTCAAGCACTTATGTAAGGAAAACGTATTAACCAAGTTTATTCAAATAAGATTTATGAATTGTCTATGTGTGCAATGATTGTACTACATTCATTGGTGGTATATCATTCTAAAGCTACGTAGTACTTCTCCTTAAACTCTAGGTTTGTTTTACGGTTAATCCTGTCACAATTAACCAAACCCGCATAAAGTTCACACCATCAATTATAATCTATCTAGGTGACAATAATGAAACCTAGCTCATCAAGGCTTTTGCAACATATGCATAATTGTTATCTATATACTTGTAGTCTACAATCCACTAAACTACCTAGGGAAACAGAGCATTATTTACCTTAGTCTACCATTCACTTTATTTGTAATCCTAGATCCAGTTGAATGATAGATGAAAACATAATCAAGCAATAAACATGTATGAAGTAGTAAACATAATCGACATTCAACGAAAGAGTAAACAATTGATATAAACAAATAAAAACATCAAATTATCATAAACTTGGCTAATACCTATAGGTATTAGCCCATAATCTTTGTAACAATACACAGTACTATATTCAGAACGATTAAAGTAGAATTCATAAAGAACAATACGCTAACCGAATGATTATAGCAGAGTATAATGATTACAAGATTTTTCCTATGGAATTAATGCACTTGCAAGACCTTCTTGTCTTCTAAAATCGTCTGAGAATCGTACTTGGTCGTTCTTGCTCTTCTATTTTTCTCCTATGCTCTCTGAAAACTGTATGTTATGTTTTCTATTTATAGGCTCTGAAATCAGGTCGATACGGCGTATTAGGGGTTTTCAGCGTGGGCTCCATGATTATAATACTCTGGAATAATCTCTAATCGCCACTCAATATGGCGTATTTAGGTCTTTGGATATGGCGTATTGAGAGTAAACGTCCGTGTTTTGAAAGTTCGCCAAGGTTTTATATACGGCGTATCTGCTGATGTGGATACGATGTATTCTTCAAAGTTAGGCAATGGTCTTGAATTCTTCTAAGTCTTGGGATACGGAGTATTTGTCTAGAATGATACGTCGTATTCTTCAAATTCAGTAGACTTTCTTAAACTCTTTATTTATGCTCCAAAACACGTTCTTTTCTCCATCTTTTGCCAAATGCTCGATAATAACTGAAATTCATAAAGATAAGTAATTAAGTATCAAATCTTATATAAAATAATATAAAATGAGCAATACAGATGGAATAAATGATGCCAATAATTAGACGTTATTTGATGTCATCAAAATGAAAATCTTAAAAGTATGCAAGCTAAACTTTTAGTTGAAGCGTTAAAAACCTTCCGGTGATAAAATAGGTCTAGGCTATAATAAAAGTGAAGCATTAATAAGTGAAACTAGACAAATAAAATTTGTAAAATAAATTGAAAATGAGTCAACAACGGACGGTTCCCAGAAAGAAAGGGACAGTTTCCTTAAAGATAAGGAAACCGTCACACCGTCTGCTGCTGAAGATGAAACAGTGTCGAATTTAAAACACAGCTTGATGTCTAAGTCAAAACACTTAGTCATTAATAAAGTTAAAGTGCCTATTGCCACTGAAAAGGAAGTTAAACAATTTTATAAACCTTCCTTTAAAACCAGGAGTCAGGTTTTCAAACAAAGATCGTAGATCAAAAATCCACCTCCTAAAAAAGTAACTCAACCTCGGTCTACAACTCCACAACCTATAAGTAACTTTAGGAGACCATATCACCCATATCAATATCACGTAACTTTGAATAACTTTTCGTAAAGTTATGTTTATGTTCCATGAGGAATGTGTCCACCATTTCAACATGTTAGAGACGCTTCTAAATGAAGTGTCAGTTATTCTTGGTTTAAGAGCTTTTTAATATTTTAATAGACTAGGCGGTTATACAGGCTTAGGCTTTAAGCGAATATTGTATATGTTTCGGGCTGAGCCCATTACCAAGACCAAGCTTTGGCCATTCTTCCCTCTCCAAATCCTACTCCCCATCTTGCGCTATTGGCTATAAATACCCTTTTCTATAGGGGGGGGGCGTAGATGTTTATTTCTCTCTTTCTATTTGTATCTCTCTCTCTATCTAATATATACATTTGGAAAAATACATATCTCACGACCATTTTTCTTTCTCTTCTTCTCATCTTATTTGTAGCGTATTCTTGTGCTTATTGTCTTGCTTATTTATAGTGGCTTATTGGATTGTGTGAAAGTGAAGTAATAACAATTGGTATCAACCACCACGGGGATGATTTAGTGTGATTTTTTGTATGTGTTACTTGGTTCGAAAACTTTTGTGGTGAAATAGTGATATAAACTTGATTTTTTTGTTAAAAACTCTTTCTTCTTGCTAGTTATCTTTATATCTTAGGATTTAAGGATAAACATAGTGTTTTAGAACAATGATAACACAAAAAGGTTTGAACTTTATTGAAGATTTAAAAGTTTTTTTAATCATTTTTTTTGCGTTTTATGAGACATGGAACATTTTACACTTGATCTTTACTTTTTAACGTGTTAAAACCTTAAAGTTCACATTGAAAAGGTTCTATAGACGTTATAGAAAAGGTAGGTGCAAAGATAACAGATACAAAACGTTCAAACTCGTGTTTTAAGTGATTTATAAGGGTGTTTGTTTCGGTAAGTTTACTATCAAAATATGCGAAATAACTTTTAAAAACTCGGCGAAAGAACTTTTTGTATTTGAAACCCTCTTTTGGCGAGATTTTGGATTTGGTGAAACAACTTTCAAGGCGAGATAATTTTTGGCTAGGGTGAAATTATCCGGCGAGATAACTTTTGTATTCGACGAGATAACTTAATTTCAGCGAGATTACTTTGTTTCAGCGAAATAATATCCTTTTGGTTTGGCGAAATTTTATCTTGGGCTTCTGGCGAAATAGCTTGGGCATTGGTGAGATAACTAGTTTTGAGTTTCGGCGAGATAACTGGTTTTGGGTTGACGGCGAAATAAAATTTAGGCTCACGACAAAATTTTGGTAAACGGTGAGATAATATTTGGTCATTGGCGAGATAACCCACTATGAAACTATAGTGTCACGGCGAACTAATTATCTCAAGCTCGAGGAGATTATTTCACTTGTTAAGTCAAATCACTAAATATAACACCCCCAATTTTGACATATAGCAGTGGAAGCTAATTTGGGGTATTATTTCATAATACAACAGTCATAATCATAGAAAATGACTCAAAAGATACGTTTTTAAAAGATAAGTTATCATTCATTATTTCATCAGAGTTTTTACAAACAGAGGTCCCAAAATCTACATGAAAATATAAAGTTTGAATGATAACAATTTAGCCATCTTCAAGTCCGTGCCACTCCGTGCCATAAGATGTTCAGTTACCTGAGATAAACATGCTAAAAAGGTCAACACAATGCTTGAGTGAAATTCATAGGTTTATAATAAATAGTGTGAATACAAGTTATCATAAGAGTGGGTTACGTTGTTATACACCCATAAGTATAATAATTGCAATAAGTATAATTATTATGGAAAACATTATTATTGCGTCTAAGCTCATAGCATCGAGGCCTTAAGGAAAGTACTTAGGCAATAATATATCAGAATAGCATACAGTTGGAAAAACATTTTATGGTTTAAGCATGTATCCCCCTCACGGGTTTATGAAATATTAAAGAGATTTAAAAGTGAGGCTATGAACTCACCTTAACAGTATAGGGAAATCTGATTGATGGCAAAAGTATATCAAGTAAAAGTAACGGCTTTATCACGCAACCTAAAGTAATATGTCAAGTCTTAGTTTGATTGTCAAAACTTTGTATATTTTCATCTCTCAAAATAAATCGTGTTTCAATTCTTACAGAGACATAACACGTAATCTATTGACTTTCGCACTTCAAGATCGTTAATATTGAAAATGTGGCAGTCTGCTCTAGCCTTTGATCACTAAAACCAAAATGCACTTATTGAGTCTAGAGCCATGAGATTAATGTATGAATCTCATTAGGACACAATTCC
Source organism: Tanacetum coccineum (assembly GCA_026074375.1). Classification (NCBI taxonomy): domain Eukaryota; kingdom Viridiplantae; phylum Streptophyta; class Magnoliopsida; order Asterales; family Asteraceae; genus Tanacetum; species Tanacetum coccineum. Next base: position 2,588 of record BQNB010047157.1, on the reverse strand, counting down.
AAAATACACTTGTTCACAATCAAGAACACAAGTTATAACTAAGAGTCCTATGCGTTATCATCAGATCTTGCCAGAACATTCAGAGTGGTACTCTTCAGTACTTTACAGTGACGAATGTAAATCCTTTAAGTGTCAACATCAAACAGCATTACGATAAGTTACATGGGTGATCTTGTAAAAGAGAAAACATGTGATAACTAGAAAACCAATGTGATCCAGGTTTATAGATTTGACGAGAAACACCCAAAATCGTTGTTGTTTAATTCACAATGGACATCAATGATTCACTTATATTCGTTTTTATCCTAACTTGAACGGGAATTCGGATAAGGGAACAGCTGTTGAACATCAAAAAACATCGTTAGCATCTCTTAACATGTCCGTTCTAGATAAACTACACTTTTAGATGGAAAACCTATTAAGTAGATTCATTCATGAATCGAATTCTAATGACACATGCATAATATTTATACCATGAAATGGTCCTCATAGAACTAGAGGTTAACGTTACAGAACTTCGGCGAATGAACAAGACATTCATCCATATATGTTGTTTCTTGTTAACCCTTATATGTGCATGTATCAAAAATGGCGTAACTACCTCATTCTAGCTTCGTCATATTCATTTCCACATGCTCATACTCAAACTTCAAAGATTCAACTGTCAAAATGAAAACTCGGAACGAACAAAGATATACTTTTACAACTCTGATAATCAAGAACTATATCAACGAATGCAAGATAAAGATGACAAGTGGATCAAGTTCAAATCACCACTTTAAAGACTGAAGTAATGGGGGAGATTGTTGGCTCGTGAACATCATAAGAACAACTGCCCTATAGGATGAAGTTTGATTACTTCCAAGACAAGTATGAGTATGGTGGTCGGTAGTGATGATAAAAGATCTCAAAGGCCAAAGACAAAGAAAAGAAAAAAAGATCAAGATCAAGATCACAAGCATGATTAAAATGAAAAAGATCAACTCTACTACCTAACAAAGCTCAAGAACAAGACAGAAAGCCACGCGGAATATGAAGATTAGTATTAGTGAATAATAGCCCCTTAAGGGAAGATTGTTAGAAACGTTTCTAAATGAAGTGTTGTTTATTCTCGGTTTAAGAGCTTTAAATATTGTAATAAACTAGACGGGTATACGGGCTTGGGCTTTAAGCTAATATTATAGACGTTTTTGATTGAGCCCATTACCAAGACCAAGCTTGGCCTATCCTTCCCTCCCTCCCTCTCTACACTGAGAGGGAGTGTGTCTGGATGTTTATTTCTCTCTTTCCATTTATATATCTCTCTCTAATATATGCATTTGGCGAAATACATACCTTACCGCCATCTTTCTTTCTCTTCTTCTCATCTTATTTCTAGCTTATTCTTGTGCTTATTGTCTTGCTTATTTAGAGCAGCTTATTAGATTGTGTGAAAGTGAAGTAATAACATAACATCCTCTCAATGCTAACACTTTTGGACCCATAAGATAGTAGGGACCAAATGTTTGAGTGTTTTTAACATATAATTAGGTTTGTTTAAATATTGACTTGGAGCCTGACGAATGGATAAAAGATAGCCTACATGACGGGCAAGAAAAGTCTCTTCTCAACTTACCAAGCTTATAATGGAGGTAACTTTATTTTTGGTAGTAACTTGCATGACAAAAGCATTGGCAAGGGTAAGATCTCTCATAACTCCCTTACAATTAGAAATGTTGAAAACATAGATAACTAAGCTTTTAATTTGCTTAGCGGCGGACAAATTTGTGATGGTAAGTGTAAAGTAATATTCTTGGAACATGATATTAAAATAACTAAGAATGGGAAAACCATAGGGAAAGGTATTAGGAAAAATAGGTTATACGTAAAATTAGGTAATAAACCAGAAGACAAAATATGTCTTACCACCATGGACGAAAGTTCTACCTTATGGCATAGAAGACTAAGAAACGTAAATATGCGTTTAATTCAATCTTTGTTATCCAAGGAACTAGTTAGAAACCTACATTAGCTTAAGTTTGATCAACACTTTTGTGACGCTTTTAAAATTGGAAAAAAAAGTTCACCCTAGTCATAAGGCTAAGAATATGGTCTCAACATCTAGGTATCTAGAACTCTTAACATGGATCTATTAGGTCCATCCGCCATGCGGAGTTATAGAGGAAATCTATATACATTAGTAATGGTCGATGACTATTCTAGGCTCACTTGGACAAAATTCTTAAAGAGTAAAAATGAAAACTTCGAGCAATTTAAAATATTTAGTAAGAAGATTAAGAAGCAACTGGGATGTTCCATAGTTTCCATTAGGATAGAGCACAGTAAGGAATTTTATAACAAGATACAATTCAGAGAATGTTGTGAAGCAAATGAAATTACTCATTTATCGGCCCCTATGACTCCTCAATCTAATGGAGTAGCTGAAAAAAAGAATAGGACATTACAAGAAACGAGTAGAACCATGTTAAACCAACAATCTTGTTAAGTCTCGATTTTAGGATCGAATAAGCAACAGAGTGTGTGTTTAGGTGTTTATGTGTATGTTTATTATAGAGAGAGAAAGAGTAGAGAGAGATAGAGAGAAGTAT
>BQNB010047156.1:0-43296 GCA_026074375.1 Tanacetum coccineum | reverse complement strand
TGCAGTAAAATTTTCATACTGCTGCTTTAGAAGATTCCTATGAGTCTTTTTAGTAGCAGCATTCCCTCCAAACCTCTTCTCAATATCCTGCAGTAATGACTTGGCATCTTTGATGGAGTTAAACTTCAATTTATGTTCACTAGGGATGCCCATCAATAGAGTGCTTCTTGCCTTCAGCTCTAACCTCCTTTGTTCCTTTTCTTCAGTAGTTGAAGGAGCAATTATAGTCTTAACACCATCAACAACCTTTTTTATTAGAGGTGCATTACCATTCTTTATGACTTCCCATAGAGAATGATCATTCATCTAGATGTATTGTTCCATCCTCATCCTCCAAAGCTCATACTCACCTGGTTTGAGCATAGACACTTTTGATGCAGCCACCATATGTACTGAGTCTTGATCCATGTCTTCTTAGCAAAGTTTCTCAAAGCAACAAGCTCTGATACCACTTGTTGATCCCACTTGAATGGATCTTGAATTCCTTAGCTTGTGTAAGGTTTAGTTATGCTAGATAAATCTAACACAACTTAGTTAAGAAACTTTGTTTGATAATACTAAAGATTATGCGGAATCTAATCTTTAATATAAGAAGAATTCTTCAATGAAACAGTAACACAAGAACACAATTTAATTCAACAATAAAAGCTCCAATATTATTATTACAAATAATACGAATACTCTCCTAGTATTAGGGTTACAAAACCTTGAAGCTATGAACAACTCTATGAATGACTCGTTTTTGGTACATTTTTTGATACTAATTTGTATACCCTAGGACCTCTTTTTATACACCAAAGAGTCCTAGTCGATTTACAATATATTACAAAAACTTAGAATATTCTTAAAGATCTATTTTATAAATAACAATCCTTATCAACTAAGTAATCTTGATCTTTAAGCAATCTTTATATTTTCTGAGCAGTGTTTATCCTTTCAGCAGTTGTAATCTTTCAGCAGATGTAACTTTGTACCAGCAGCATTAACTCTAAACACTAGCAGTAGTAACTTATACACCAGCAGCATTAACTGAGCAACAGTAACTCTAAGATCATCAAGGTACAAGCAGTATTAACTACTTAGAAAGTTTTCTTCAATCTTCACCAGCAGTACTAAGTTACACTAGCAGTAGAAACTAGAAGTACTAATATACACTAGCAGTAGTAACTTACACTAGCAGTAGAAACTAGCAGTACTAACTACTTAGCATATTTTTCATTAAGATTACTAACAGCACTAATTTATGCTTAGCAGCAGTAACACAAACCTTAGCAGCAGCAACTCTAAGATCATCAAGAAGTCTTTTTATCCCAACATGGTTCATGATAATTCGGGCATAGTGGATTATCGCTACTTAGGCTAATTCGTAATCATTTAAAAGAAAGTGAAGTACTTGCGTCCATAAGTAAAAACAAACAATGTAACTCACCCCGAGATTTGTAAAACAGTGATAAACAAGCTAAAGCGGGGCTATAAACTCACCTCAAGCAAGTAGTATTATCGGTAATGAAAAGTAAGCACGAAAAATGATGCACGGAAACCCTAACCGCAACCTAAATAAGTATGGTTTGATTTAGAATTATGCAAGCGAAATAAAAAGATGCAATATTTTTTATAACATTATATCACCACCTATTAGTTTGCGTTTTAGTTTTTATAAGTCAAAATAATATTTACGTCAAGTTCGCCACTTAATATCTAAGTATATACATTTGTAATATTTTCTAATATCCAAAATTAATTATAGTCTATCTCATTCGATCATTATTTTAGAATTTTCTAATAGTCTACTTAAATATATCCTAACTTGTTTACGAAATAATACTTATAAAGATTTACGACACATATAAATAGTATATAATTGTTACTAAAATATTTCTTAAGGATTTTATTGCTCAAACGGACTCAAAAACGCCCGAAAACATCAATTTACTATTCATAAAGCAACTATTTTTATAAAAATACGTGCAGAAAACTTTATTAAATTTTTAGAAAATAGTCCGACTTTTATAGGGCGTATCTCCTTCGTTATAATGAGTTACGGGTCGTTCAAAATCGAGGATTTAACAGGAAATCATAATCTACAAGTTTTCTCTTTTGAGTTTAACTTGACTCGAACCCGAAACGGGTTGAAAATGCTTATTTAAAAACTGGAAAGCTTATATAAAAACAGTTTTTGCCATAAACAATACTAAACTTCGTTTCGCCATAACTTCTTCGTTTTAAGTCTGATTTTTACGTTCTTTATATCTACGTGAAGGTATTTAAGTCTACTGTCTATATTTCAAGGTCTCGGCTTGTCAAACCAAAATTAACTGTATGAAATTACTGTTACCGATTTGGGACAACAACTATATACTTTTTATTCTACCACTTTAATTCACCCACAACTTGCAACTCCATACTAGCCTAATCTCTTCCACTAATTTTCATCACTTTTAATCACAATAATAACTCCATACTAATCTGGTCCCTTCCATCAATTTATCAAGAATAAAATAATAGTAAGATTAAAAATAAAATATACAACTTTACTATTTTAAGTTTAAAATTAACCATTTTAACCAAAATTAACTGTATGAAATTACTGTTACCGATTTGGGACAACAACTATATACTTTTTATTCTACCACTTTAATTCACCCACAACTTGCAACTCCATACTAGCCTAATCTCTTCCACTAATTTTCATCACTTTTAATCACAATAATAACTCCATACTAATCTGGTCCCTTCCATCAATTTATCAAGAATAAAATAATAGTAAGATTAAAAATAAAATATACAACTTTACTATTTTAAGTTTAAAATTAACCATTTTAACAACAAAGCAAATATTTTAACAAGTAATCTATAAAGTGACTAAAATAAGTAGTTTATGCGTATGTACATATTTTTATTATCCATTTTACAAATTCTTCACAATATTATAAATAAAAAGTTTTGTTAGTTTTCTTATAGAAAATCATTTAACACAAAAGCTAGTGGTGATATAATTTCATGAATAAAATGGTATGAACAAAATATATGAAATGAAACATGTATGAATTGTGCACCTTAGTATGATGAGATGATGAGATTAACAAGTATAACACATAAATCAAACCTCAAATATTGTTTGATTATCACTAAAACCCTTAAATCTTCTTGAAAAATACTTGTAAATGATCAAAACCAATTTCCTTCTTGCACCTTGTTTTGAGCCATGACTTATGGCTAGAGATAAAGAGAGATTTTATTTTTTTGCTAATGAGAAGTGTGTGAAATAATGATACAAGTTGCTAGTTTATATAGTGGAAGTAGTTGCATTCTATTAACCAACTAACTATTTCATCTTATGGTTATTAGGATAGGTTGGATAAAGGAAGGTAGATTAAGGGTTGGATAATAGATTTGGATAATAAGGTGTAAAGGTGTAAGTGGTATTGTTAAAGAGAGGTAAAAATAGTTTAGGTTGGATAATAGGTTTTAGTTTGTAGGTATGGTATTTGTGTTGTGAGGTTATGGTGGAACAAAAAAAGGAGAGGTGGAGAAAATTTATTTTTGAAATTTAGCTTATTAGCTAGGATGGGGGGAAAAGATCATGAGAAAACCTAATTTCGGTGGAAAACCCAGAAAACCCAGAAAAACCAAACAAATGCCCTAAAAAAACCAAACAGATGCCCTAATTTTTTCAGGCTAAAAATTGTTTTTTCAGGCAAATATGGCCTCGATTTACTCTCTGTAAAAACCCAAAAAAACCAAACAGATGCCCTAAAAAACTAAACAGATGCCCTAAAAAATCTTTTATATAGCCTGAAAAAATTAGGGCATCTGTTTGGTTTTTGAGTTTTTTACAGACATTATATCGAGGCCATATTTGCCTGAAAAACCAATTTTTTGTCTGAAAAAATTAGGGCATCTGTTTGGTTTTCTGAGTTTTCTAGGTTTTCTAGCAAAATATGGTTTTCCCTAGAACCCATCCATATTGCTTCTAGGAGATATAGTGTAAGTAGTAGTTTGAAAGGTGGTAGTATAAATCAAATGCATGCACAAAATATACTAATTACTAGTTTACGTAAAATTTGCAAAATAAAATATGTTGACTTATAAATAATATTTATAAAAGTCATGTAACACATATTTGACGTAAACTTATATTTGTTAAATGCCGGTTTATGTTTAAAGTTGTTTTTCAGTCTACGCGATTTAACTTAACGGTTTCTCATAAAAGTTGCACGTAAGGTTTCAAAATAAATAGTTTTGAGTTTATTGACGTAAAAATGACCTAAAAATGTGAGTTGTCACAATATAATTTGAAGTTTTGTTTAAAATTGTTGAAGTTTAAGGGGTATTTATAGGTAAATAAAATGGTAGGGGGAAAAGTTTTTTTTTTAATCCTAAACGGTTGCATGCAACTTGGCCCCACCATTTCACAATGCTCGAAAAGTGAAGCTCTCACCATTGTGAGGATTTTCTACAAAAACTCACGCGTGAGGGGTTATGCATGCATGGGAGGTAACGGATGAGGTTTGCTCACGAATGCCTCACGGGTGTGTTTTCACGCCCAATAAAACCAGCCGAAGTAACACTTGTTGATGTTAATGATAGTATTATGAGTATGCATATAGATTAGGAGGCTAACTCGGGTTAGAGTTAGGGTATGTTTGGCGAGGGGCTTATTGGGGCTTGGGCTTTTAAAATAAGTCGGCTTATAAAATAAGTCTTGTTTGCCATGCGAACTTATGAAAGGGCTTATATTCACAAGTGTCTATAAGCCCCAGCCCCATAAAAGGGACTAAAAACTTTAGCCTAGGGCTTTTGAACTATAAATTACTTATTTACCCACAAAAATATCTAACATATACCAAAAACTCATCTTATTATGTTCTTTTTAGTAATTTTGCAATAATAAGCCTTAGCCTCACCCTATTTGCCAAACAAGTTTACAAAAATACAAATTTCAATTTCAGCTTATAATATAAGCCCTAGCCCCAGCTCCAGCCCCGGCCTCAGCCCTAGCCCTAGCCCCAACCCCAACCCCAACCCATTTCGTCAAACATACCCTTAAGAAAGAAAAAGAAAGAAAATGAAAATGAAACATAAAAGGTTGTGTTCTCGAGTAGTACTTAATGAAGAAAAGAAAAAGAAATGGAAAAAAAATAGTGTTATTTTGTTAATTATTAAAGTAAAGTGTTTCCTCCCTATTTTACGAGGAAAATGTTTACTTTACATTTCTTTACTTTTCTTTAATGACAAAACTCAAGAACACAGTTGATAACAACTATGGAAAATAAGTGAATAACAATTAAAAACAAAAGGTATTGAAGAGCAATAAAGAGAATAAAAACCTTTGCAAACACTGTAATGGCTGATATTGTTGATGTGCTTGATTCTAACTCAAATTCAAAAGGGTAGGGAAGTGGGGATATTTGAGGAAGAGCTTGTTTATGGCCGAGGGGAGAAAGAAATGGGCTATGAATTTGTAGGATACAAAATGTCATATCAACAGACAAAATATAATTCGGGCAGAATGTAAGGGAAAATGGGCTTAAAGACATACGATATGTTTGGCACAATGGGTTGGGGCTACTCCTAGGGCTAGGGCTGGAGCTGGGGCTTATATTATAAGCCTAAAGCTGAAGTTTATATTTTTATAAAGCTATTTGGCGAATAAGTTACAGCTGAAGCTTATTAATGTAAAATCACATAAAAATAGATCAAATTAAATTCACATATATTTCTAGATTTTACGTGATAATCCATTATATTTTGAAAGGTATTTACGTAATTTGACTAGCTATAAGCCCCAGTAAGCCCCTTTTTATAGGCTTATAATCCATTATAAAAACATCCATAAGCCTCTGTGACAAACGAGACTTAAGCCGATTTATCTTAAAAGCTCAAGCCCCGAAAAGCCCCTAACCAAACATAGCCATAATTGTGCAAAATGGTATATTCATGTTTAAGTTTAAAAAAGAGGAGGGCATGAATCTGGTGTCAAAAGTGGGTTTTGAATGGTTAATAATAATAAGTTTTTCCTAGTTCAGCAGTGGGATTCTAGTGTGTGTATGGATAAAAGTGAACTTGAGGTGTTGCCATTGTAGGTAAAATTATAGAATATGATTCCCTTTAATTAGGATCCTAGTGTGTATGGATAAAAGATAACTTAAGGTGTTGTCATTGTGGGTAAACTTGTATAATATGCCTAAGGAAGCATGGAGTATAAAGGGAGTAAAGGCATCCACAACTGAGGGAACATGTCAATGTACAATAGAATCTTTAGACGACACTTCATCATGCAATACCATTATGAGATTCTAAATTTGAATAATGATTACTCTCTACACACACGATATTAATACTCTAGTTGTAAACCATCCTTTCTCGCCAATTTGATTTTTTAATGCAAATGTATATGAAAACTTAAAACATATGGTCTATACAGGGACGGATCTATTGTATAACAATGGGGGGCCGGTGCCCCCCATGGCTCGTCAAAAAAGTTGAGAATTTAGTGTAATTTTTTTTAATTTTGACCTTTTTCGAAAGTGCTCCCACTTAAAACTCAAATTTCCCCCCACTCACATACTAAAACCCAACATTCAACACTTAAAAACCTTATAAATCCTTCATCTCTAAGTAACAATACTCGATTTATTATTTCGAACCAAGTTTTTTCTTTCACATTTTATTGCTATTGTCAAAAAACAATTTACCCTCACAAGCTATTTTCCTGGTTCCGTCACTGGGTATATATGCAATGTAGGAGTTTTTTATTATATGGTGCAATGGGTGTGGCGCTTTATTGAACTTTTTATTATCCAATGGATTGGAGATGCTCTAAGTGCAATTGCTAGCAGTCTAGGCAAACCTCTTATAATGGACAAAGTAACAGCTCATGTAAGGAAAGTACCGGAAGAGTAGGCTATGATAGAGTCTTGGTGGAGGTTAAAGCAGAGAAGAAGTTTAAAGAGTTAGTGATTTCTTATAAGAATAATAACCTTAAAACTACATGTTGTAAGTTCGTAAAAATAGAATACTATTGGAAGCCACCTACGTGCTCAACTTGCAAAGTGTTTGGCCACATGGATTCTAAATGCAAACTAAAAAAAGAAAAGGTAATAGAGAGGGTAGTGGTTGAAGGAAGAAGTAGTACATAACAAACAAGTTATGTTGGAAATTTAGTTAATTGTGGGTTCAGTTCAATACCGGATAATAGGGCTGGAGGTACAGAGTGTACACCCATAGGTCACTAAACACCCTGACTCAGATAGTGGTAAAATGGAATTCAGGTCGCTGATGAAGTTCAGTGAGTTCACTCACTGAATGGTATTCATCAGTCTGATGGCTTCAGCTTTGGAACTCCCTGAGGAGTAAGCTAAAGGATACCATCAGGGAGTAATCTATTAGCGGATATATCCTCAACGGGTTAACTCATCAGAGGGTTGCTTCAGTATTGAATCTTTAGCGAGGATGCTCCTTAGTGGGCTAGTTGATTGTTTAGGACACTGAAGGATAAACTTAGCTGGAATTAATTTAATGACTTGTAACATCTTTGACCGGTTTAAATGGCAAGTTACAATCACATTTAATGACCACGATAAATATGGTCATGTAACCACTAATTCCTAAAATCAAGGAGGCTAATTATAGATGAGATTATATATCCTATAATCTCTCATAATTCTTTGACTAGGGTTTTGATTATCTCTCCTATAAATAGGAGATCAAAACTGCATGAGAAGTGTATTAAACACATGGAAACGAAAGGGTTCCTGATTTGTGCCTAGAACAAGAACAAACACTTGGATTTATCTCAATGAGGTATTCGTGATACCCAGGCGTAGGGTCGAATAATCTTCTTTGGAAAGTGATTACATGACTTCAAGTGATATCTGGTAACCATTTTTGGTAATTAGCTAGGCTATGGATTGTCTTAACCCTAATCTGGGACACACCACAAAAACCAACAATCAAAGAAGATTATTTTGTGATAATCAATAGCTACTGCTATGAAATACATGGCTTCAAACTTTGCCAAGCTTGACAAGTTTGAAGGAGTGGACTTTAGGATATGGCAGAAGAAGATGCACTTCTTGCTTTCCAGCATGAGTGTAGTGTATGTGCTAACTACTCATATGCCTGAAGATGGTGGTGATAATCTAACCGTGGAACAAGTCAGGAAGAGGGCCAAGTGGGACAATGATAATTATGTCTGCAGAGGTTTAATCCTTAATGGTATGTCTGATCCTTTATTTGATATTTACCAGAATGTTGAATCTTCTAAAGAACTATAGGATTCCTTGGAGGCTAAATATATGGCTGAGGATGCATCAAGAAAAAAGTTTCTTGTTAGTAATTTCACAAATTACAAAATGACTAATTCAAGACCAGTCTTGGAACAATACAATGAACTTCTTGGTATACTTGGAAGATTTACACAACACAAAATGAACATGGATGAGGCTATTCAAGTCTCTTGTATCATTAATAAACTCTCTCCTTTTTGGAAAGATTTCAAGACACCTTGAAACATAAGAAAAAGGAGTTAACTCTTGTTGAGTTGGGCAGTCATCTGCGCATTGGGGAATCCCTCGAGGTGCAGGAGAGTGACAGACAAAAGGCAACAATGTTGTTGGTCCTTCAGTTGTCAATATGGTGGAGCATAACAACTCCTCTATGTACAATGACAACAAGGGTAAACGTAAACATCATGATAACACAAGGGCTGATCCTAACAAGAAGGCAAAACCTACTTGTTAGAAATGTGGCAAAATTGGTCACATTAAAAGGGATTGCAAAAGTGTTAATGTTGGCAACAAAGCCAATGGTTCAGTCACAAAGGGTTCAGTGGATGGTTCTTCCAACTCACTAAAAGGTCAGAATATGTTTAATAAATCCATTCAAGTTTATTATGTTACATATGTATCTGAAGCTTAGTTTGTGCAGGATGATGATGTTGCGTGGTCGGTTAACTCAAGAGCAACAGTTCATTTGTGTAAAGATAGATGTTGGTTCAAGACATATAAGTCGCTAAATGATAGATCTATTCTTCACATGGGAAATGAGTCAACATCCCTGGTGCATGGACGTGGTTGTGTAGATCTTAGATTTAGTTCTAGAAAGATTGTTTTGTTGTTTAATGTGTTGCATGTTCCTAATATAAGGAAGAATTTGGTTTCAACTAGTATTTTGAATAATTGTGGTTATAAACAAGTAACTGAATCTAGTAAATTTGTTTTATCCAAACATGGTATGTTTATTGGTTTTGGTTATTTGAGTAATCAAATGTTCAGGCTTAATATTGTTAATGATAATATTGCTTCAGCCTTTATGTCAACCTCTAAACTGAATGATTCAATCTTATGGCATGCTAGACTGGGCCATGTCCACTTTAAGATGATGCAAGATATGTCTAAGGATGGGTTAATCTCAGCTTTTGACATGGACACTGAAAAGTGTAAGACTTGCATGCTGACCAAAATAACTAAGAAACTATTTCAAAATGTAAAACGTGAAACTAAAGTTTTGGAGCTGATCCACAGTGATCTGTGTGATTTACATGCTACTCCCTCATTATGGAACAAGAAATACTTTGTGATATGTATTGATGATGCTTCAATGTTTTGTTATGTTTATTTATTACATTCAAAGGATGAAGCATTAGATAAATTCAAAGTATTCAAAACTGAAGTTAAATTATAACAAGGGTCTATGATCAAAAGATTCAGGACTGATAGGGGAGCTGAGTACATAGATACTTTGTATTTGCAGTCTGTTGGTATTATCCATGAATCAACTGCCCCCTATACTCCACAACAAAATGGTATATCTGAAAGGAAAAATAGAATACTGAAAGAAATGGTTAATTCTATGTTGTCCTACTCGGGACTTAGTCAAGGGTTCTGGGGTGAAGCTATGTTATCAGCTTGCTATTTATTAAATAGGGTTCCCAATAAAAGGAACATGATTATCCCTTATGAACTCTGGACTAAAAAACCAAACCTGAACTACCTCAGGGTTTGAGGTTGTAGGGAAGTTGTAAGACTCCCTGAACCAAAGCTGAAAACTTTGGGTGAAAGAGGCATTGAATGCATCTTTGTTGGATATGTTGAGCATTCCAAGGCTTTTAGTTTCATTGTTATTGAACCTAATAACTCAGTTTCAATTAACTCTATAATTGAATCAAGGGATTCTATTTTTGATGAGAATAGATTCTCTTCAATCCTTAGACCAAATCTCAGGATTCCTATTGGAACTGAAGACTTTGGTGGTTCAGTAGTCCTTGAAGAGGTCACTGAAGAGGTTGTTCAGCAACCTAAACCTAAGCTTAGGAAAAGCAAAAGGAATAGGACTCCAAAGGATTTTAGACCTGAATTTCAATTATACTTAATTAAAGGAACAATGGATGAGGTCTCCGACCAACACTCCTATTGCTTTAATGTTGATGATGATCCCAAGACATTTGATGAAGCAATGAAATCTCAGGATATTGCTTTCTGGAAAGAAGCAATTAATGATGAGATGGACTCCATCATGGCAACAACACTTGGGTGTTGACTGATCTACCTCCAGGTTGCAAACCTCTTGGTTGCAGATGGGTCTTCAAAATAAAACTGAAGGTAGATGGAACTATTGAAAAGTTCAAGGCAAGGCTGGTTATTTAGGGCTTTAGACAAAAGTCAGAGATATACTACTTTGATACTTATGCTCCAGTGGCACGTATCAGTACCATAAAACTACTGATTGCTATGACATCTATTTACAATCTGATTATTTATCAGATGGACGTGAAGACAGCTTTCTTGAATGGTAAACTGGAAGATGAGGTTTATATGAACCAGCCTCAAGGCTTCATCATGCCTGGCAATGAAAATAAGGTGTGTAAACTGATTAAGTCTATATGGACTGAAGCATGCACCTAAGCAATGGCATCAAAAGTTTGATGAAGTGGTTTTGTCTAATGGTTATTTACTTAACCAAGCTGACAAATGTGTATATAGCAAATTTGATGAAACTGGTAAAGGAGTCATCATTTGCCTATATGTTGTTGACATGCTGATCTTTGGCACTAACCAAGTTCAGGTTGACTTGGCAAAAGAATTTTTGTCATCAAGGTTCTTAATGAAGGACATGGATGAGGCTGATGTTATCCTGGGTATAAGGATTAAACATAAAAGTAATAGAATAGCAATTTCTCAGTCTCATTATATTGTTTTAATTACTCTGATTGCACTCCAGTTAGTACTCTTATGGATACAAGTGAGAAGCTGATGCCCAATAATGGTCAGGCTGTATCTCAACTTGAGTATTATAGGGTGATTGGATGCTTGATGTATGCCATGACTTGTACAAGGCCTGATATTGCTTTTGTTGTGGGTAAACTGAGTAGGTATACTAGTAACCCTGGTACTCAGCACTGGCAAGCAATTCAGAGGGTACTGAAGTACTTAAAGAAAACCATAGACTATAGATTGGCATATACTGGTTATTCTTCAGTGTTGGAAGGTTACACTGATGCAAGCTGGATCAGGAACACTAAAGATAATTCGTCTACAAGTGGTTGGGTATTCTTGCTTGGTGGTGATGCAATTTTTTGGGCTTCCATGAAAAAACTTGCATTACTGGTTCAGCAATGGAATCTGAATTTGTGGCTCTAGCAGCTACTGGTAAGGAAGCTAAATGGTTGAAAACTTGCTCCTTAAGATTCCATTGTGGTCCAAACCTATATCACCTATATCTATCCGCTATGATAGTGCTGCTACATTGGCAAAGGCTTATAGTCAGATGTACAATGGAAAGTCTAGACACTTAGGTGTCAGGCATAGCATGATTTGTAAACTCATCACGAATGGGGTGGTATCTATAGAGTTTGTGAGGTCTCAACTCTCAACAAGACTTAGCTGATCACTTGACGAATAGACTGGCTAGAGACTTGGTTATAAAGTCTGCTGAAGGGATGGGATTAAAGTCCAACTAAGTCGTTGAATGCTAGAATACCCAACTCCCTGCTGAGGAAACTTGGCAACTGAGTTCAATGTAGAAAGTTGAACATTTAGTGGACTGAAGCACATGTATTTACATATTATCCCAAGGATGTGCTTGGAACCTGCTGATAAAGGAGGATGAAGTTGTTAACTTCTCAATGGTTAATTTCTTTTAAAAAGTGCTTAGCAAGAGCATGAATAAAGAGGAACCACCTATGTAAATGTTGAGGTTTTTCCACTTCAGGGAGCATGGACTTTGGCTCTTAAAACATTTATGAATTGGATATGGACACATAGCTTGTATAGTGTCAGGAGTTTCTTATGTGTTCGAAAACTTGTGTGTTTTTTCTTCAGGTATTCAAATGGGTTGAAGGATTTAATTCTTAGAACACCCCGATTCTCAAATATTTAAACGCATAATTACTAAGATGGAAATTCAATCCTCATGACATTTTTATTTATGCACTTATTTTGTTTAATGTTTAATTTTTCATGCAAAGGAATTGTACTAAATTGGGGAGGATTGTTGGAAATTTAGTTTAATTGTGGGTTCAGTTCAATACCAGATAATAGGGCTGGAGGTACGGAGTGTACACCCATAGATCACTAAACACCCTGACTCAGATAGTGGTAAAAGGGAATTCAGGTCTCTCATGAAGTTTGTGAGTTCACTCACTGAATGGTATTCATTAGTCTGATGGCTTCAGCTTTGGAACTCCCTGAGGAGTAAGCTGAAGGATACTATTAGAGAGTAATCTATCAGAGGATGTATCCTCAGCGGGTTAACTCATCAGCGGGTTGCTTCAGTATTGAACCTTCAACAGGTATGCTCCTTAGTGGGCTAGCTGGTTGTCAGGACACTGAAGGATAAACTTAGTTGGAATGAATTCAATGACTTATAACATCTTTGACCGGTTTAAATGGCAAGTTACAATCACATTTAATGACCACGATTAATATGGTCGTGTAACCACTAATTCCTAAAATCAAGGAGGCTAATTATGGATGAGATTATATCTCCTATAATCTCTCATAATTCTTTGACTAGGGTTTTGATGATCTCACGAGTGCATGAGAAGTGTGTGGAAAAGAAAACAGAAAACTTAAACATATAGAAACGAAAGGGTTCTTGATTTGTGCCTAGAACAAGAACAAACACTTGGTTTTATCCCAAGGATGTATTCGTGATACCCTGGCATAGGGTCGAATAATCTTCTTTGAAAGTGATTACACGACTTCAAGTGATATCCGGTAACCATCTTTGATAATTAGCTAGGCTATTGATTGTCTTAACCCTGATGTGAGACACACCACAAAAACTAACAAGTTAATGGTAGCATAGTGGATAAGGAAGGTTTCACTGGGAAGAAATGAACAAGTATTTGAAGGGAACAAAAAGGTTGATTTTCCAAAAAGGAGAGAACACAAAATGGTAGTATATAGGGATGGCAAAGGGTCGGGTTCGGGGCGGGTTTTAGTGTACCCGTACTCCCACCCGTTTATAATATCTACATCCGAACCCGCCCCATTACCCGCTAGATACCCAGTTAATATTATCCATCGGTTTTTCGGGTTTTCCCGCGGGTATCGGGTATCCCCAATTGAATATTATATGAAAAAAATAGCGGGTATCAAGATTAAGACACACTAAAACCCACCGACAAAATTAAAAAAAAATCACCTTAGTATATTCAAAACTTTTAGAAGTTAAAGAAAACAAATACCGTATCAAACGATTTAACGTTTTCAACTAATTCATGTACAACATCCAAATGTGTTAGATAAAAAAGATACTTATATAAAAAATACAATGGAAGAAATTATATATAATTTATATGCACTCTAATTAATTATTATAGCAATAAAGCGGGTACGAATTCGGGTAAACGGATACGGGTACGGGTAATCGGGGCGGGTATTACTAGAACCCGTCACCGAACCCATACCCGACTAAAAAAATTTATCAATACCCAAACCCGTATCCAAACCCGCCAACCCGCCCCCGTACCCGACCGAACCGGTTCGGGTTTCGGGTTTCCCAATCGGTTTCGGATGCTTTTGCCATCCCTAGTAGAAAATATAGAAACACGCGAGTTATTTAAGAATATGTTGGCTTTGAAATCATAATTAAATACATCAACTATTTACTAAAAATGTATAAAAGGGATTGTGCTTCAACCCAACCCGCACCAGCATGCTGAAAATGTCGAAATCCAAGAAACTACGTAAAAAGCTGACCTCGTCGACTGGTAAATTAGCATTATTGATATTTCATTGTCATTACAATCTCTTATATAGATTATTAACGTTGTTAATTTGCAGTCAATTAGCCCGTTGAAAACTGATGTATTCATTCTTAAGAAGAATATCTTGTCTGCATAATAGAGTGCTTCTACCAGTTGCAGATGGTTTATTATGTTTAGTGATGCAGTAGACTTAAGTTGTCGCAGTGGTAAGTTAGAGGTTTTCACTCTCATCACGTTCAGCTCATGAGGTGTTTTTATGTTGACTCCATTTTTCAAAGTAGATAAATATAAGGTTACATTAATTTAGTTTATGCTACAAGAAATGCAACTGATGGAAGGGCTAATAATAGAACTTTAGAAGCATAAACGTATAGATACCTCGTACAAGTGAAATTAATTTCCAAGAACAGGAAAATATTTCATGGCGGATGGATGCTAATACTTAATGTAACATTTCCTTCTCGTTAGAACTAAAACATGTTTTTCATTGAGATGTCATGCGGAAACTGCAACCCGGTCGATTGGGTTGAGTCTGAGCATGTCAAAGGCTCGAATTAGAAGTCAAAGTACATGAACTCCAACAGATTAAAGATTAACGCTATGACTAAATCAAGATTTAATTTTGAAGATAGAAGTAATAACTCATAAATTTAAATTGAAAGTAATCCCGTCTTCCAATTTGCAAACAGTTTTCCAAAACATTTTTTCAGGTTCAACACAAATTTTTGTGTGAAAAGCTGAGAAAAACTGAGTTAACATGTCGAATTTACATCCCTACGAAAGGTAAGTTAGTTAGAAATTCGAGTTCCTATAAAATCTGAGTATAAAAAAATTTCGCCTATCACCCAAATCAAGAAAAAAATGTGATGTTCACCTGTCTACCTTGAAAGTGATGATGTGTCACAAAATCTGTCAAAGACATAAATAAAGAAATACAGAAATATTTTTTACACCGCATGAGCATTATCAAAATCTGTCACAAACATATATGTGTCCACCCGCATGCACATATATACACAGACGTAATAGAGAAAACCATCACTAATAACAATGTTTCTCTAATTTCAACTGCTACTTTTTCCTATTATAGCGTTCTTCATTTTATTGTTGCTCTTGATTCCACTTAAATGGCTTTCATCTATTTCTCAAACACAAAAAAGCCTACCACCATCCCCAAGAAAGCTTCCGATTATTGGAAACCTCCACCAACTAGGCTCAAGCCTCCATCGCTCTTTCCAAGCTTTAAGCCAGAAGCATGGACCAGTGTTGTAAATATCGCTCGGCGGTACCTCGGCGGTCTTGGCGGCGATATATCGGTTTCTCGGCGGAGACCCTAAATTATAAAGGAATTTTGCAAAATATATATATATTTAATAAGTTTTTTAATATTCTTATTATTTTTAACTATATATCTTATGTATATGTTGTAAAATATACATTATGTGTGGTTTTAATTCAGTTTTGTATACTTTTATTAAATCACGATCAAGAAAATCAGAATACCAAAAAAAAAAAAAAAAACCCAAAAATCGGCCGATTTTGACCGATTTTTGACCGATTTTGACCAAAACCGATTTTTTACCGATAAGTGAAAAAATGTATCGGTTGACTACCGATAAGCGATATATCAGTGATATATCGGCCGCCAAGGCCGATATTTACAACACTGGCATAGACCAATAATTTTGATTCACCTAGGTAGTGCACCTTTGCTAGTAGTCTCCTCCGCTGAAAGGAGCTAGATAAATCATGAAAACCCATGATTTAATATTCTCGAATAGACCTAAATTAAGTATTACCGGTAAGCTTACTTATGGGTTTAAGGACATTGGTTTTGCTCCATATGGAGAGCACTGGAGGCAAGTCAAAAGCACTACGGTGCTCCACCTTCTAAGTCATAAACGAGTTCAATCATTTCGACATATTCGAGAAAGAGAAATGACTCGTTTGATTGACAAAAGTTTTGGTTCCATGATTGATTTGACTGAGATGCTTGTCTCGCTTACTAACAACATAATTTGTCAGGTTGCTCTTGGAAGGACATTTAGGCTGCGTTTAGTTAGAGGAAAACACCATTGTTTTCCACAAAATGTTTTGTAGAAAACAAGGAAAACAGAGATCGCGTTTATTTCGTCGTTTTCCAACAAAATTCTCTACAAAACACAAAATCCTTATTTTCTCCTTTTATATACAAAACTAGAAAACAATTTTATTTTGTTTTCCCAGTTTTCCTTTTATGACACTCATATCTATTTTCCCCTTATTTCCTACGTTTTATACGTTTTGATAAGTTTTTTGATGTTTATGTACGCTTACTTACCTTTTTTACGTTTTCGTCCGCTTTTTACGATTTCGACAGTTTTTTTACGTTTTCGCTTGTATTTTTACGTTTTCGTCCGTTTTTTTTAAGATTTCGTCTGTTTTTTTACTATTTCGTCCGTTTTTTTGCGATTTCGTCCGTTTTTTACTATTTTGACAGTTTTTTTTACGTTTCCACCCGTATATTTATGTTTTCGTTCGTTTTTTTACGATTTCGTCTGTTTTTGTACGATTTCGTCCGTTTTTTACGATTTCGTCCTTTTTTACGATTTCGTCCTTTTTTACGAGTTCGTTCGTTTTTTTTCGATTTCGTCCGTTTTTTACGATTTCGTCCGTTTTTTACGATTTCGTCCATTTCGTCCGTTTTTATACGGTTTCGTTCTTTTTTTACGGTTTAGTCTGTTTTTTTACGGTTTCGTCTGTTTTTTTACGATTTCGTCTGTTTTTTACGATTTCGTCCGTTTTTTACGATTTCGTCCGTTTTTTTACGATTTCGTCTGTTTTTTTAACAATTTCGTCCTTTTTTTACGTTTTCGTCCTTTTTCTATGATTTCGTTTGTTTTTTTACGATTTCGTCCTTTTTTACAGACGGAAACGTAAAAAAACGGACGAATACATAAAAAACGGAAGAAAACGTAAAAAACCGGACGAAAACGTAAAATACGGACGAAATCGTAAAAAAACGGGCGAAAATGTAAAAAACGGGCGAAAACGTAAAAACGAACGAATTCGTAAAAAACGGGCGAATTCGTAAAAAGCGGGTGAATTCGTAAAAAACGGACGAAATCGTAAAAAACGGACGAAATCGTAAAAAACGGAAGAAATCGTAAAAAACAAACAAAATCGTAAAAAACGGACGAAAACGTTAAAAATGACGAAATCGTAAAAAAACGGACTAAATCGTAAAAAAAACTGACTAAACGTAAAAAGTGGACGAAAACGTAAAAAAAAGAACGAAAACGTAAAAAACGGACGAA
Organism: Tanacetum coccineum; assembly: GCA_026074375.1. Lineage (NCBI taxonomy): Eukaryota > Viridiplantae > Streptophyta > Magnoliopsida > Asterales > Asteraceae > Tanacetum > Tanacetum coccineum. The sequence goes on along the minus strand of BQNB010047156.1, from coordinate 25,785 downwards.
ATCGTAAAAAAACAGACGAAAACGTAAAAAAACTGACGAAATCGTAAAAAAAACGAAATCGTAAAAAATGGACGAAAACGTAAAAAAGCGGACGAAAACGTAAAAAAACGAACGAAAACGTAAAAAAACAGACGAAAACGAAAGAAACGGACAAAAACATTAAGGAACCATTAAGTAAATAAGATTCACCCAGTAGCCCATTTATCCCATTAGTGCCCGTTTTTTTTTTTTATTATAATTTTCTTTTATTTTTATTTATTAATTTTTTTTTATTATTAATACCCGTGCCTGTTTTTGATGTCCGTTTTGCATGATTGCCCGCCCGCCCGGCTGCCGTTTGTAAAATAAGAATTGAGATAGAAACAACAACACTTGAACATGTATTCTAGTTTTGTAAAATGAAAAACACAAACACATGTTTCTTTAACTAAACGAGTTTTCCAAATTTACAATTGTTTTGTGGAGATGGAAACCCCCTCCTTTTTCCTACAAAACAGAAAACATAAAATAATGGAAAATGTTTTCCAACTAAACGCAACCTTAGTGGCTTAAAGTTTAAGGACTTGCTAGGAAGATTTCAAATCCTACTTGGTGTTTTGAGTATTGGCACTTATATTCCATGGCTGTCGTGGGTGGATTGGTTATGTGGTCTAGAGGGAAAAACAAATAAGCTTGCTAAGGAAATTGACGAGTTTCTTGATGGTGTTATTGAAGATCATGTAAACAAGAACAAAATGGCGGATGGTAACGTTGATGGAGGAAATGATCAAAGCCAGTATTTAGTTGATATCTTACTAGATGTTCAAAGAGAAGATACAACCAACTTTATATTTGATAGAGGCACAATTAAAGCAGTCATCATGGTAAAAAAATTCATCTCACTATCAATAGTTAGCATTTAGCTTGTTCCGTTTAGGCTTTGCATATTCATACTATGAGTTTTATAAAACAAACTAAAAGGCATATATGGCGAACATACTACAATATGCATTTTCAAGTATTTCTATCTTCTTGCAGGATGTGTTGCTGTGGAACTGATACATTCCACACTTTGAATGGGCACTTAGCGAGCTAGTCGGACACCCCCTATAATGAACGAGTCTGCAAACTGAGTGGTAACAAAAATAGTGGAAGGAAGATCCATGATTACAGAAGATGATACACAAATATGTACTTGAAAGTGTAGTTACACAAAAGAGATTGCGATTACATCCTCCACTCCCACTACTTGTTCCTCGAAGGTCAAGACTATATGTCAAGTTAATGGGGTATGATATCGCGCAAGGTACCCAAGTGATGGTCAATGTTTGGGCTATAGCAAGAGATCCTTTGCTATGGGTTACGACAGGACATATTTAAGCACAACAGGTTTCTCCATCTTTCTATCGACTATAAAGGGCTTGATTTTTGAATTACTGCCATTTGTTGACCGTGTCGATGAGGGTGGTCCTGGTATTCAGGTTTCTGAAGCTAATTAGCGAACTTGCTTTAGCAAATAATAGTGTATAGAATTATGATTGGCATTAGCCAAGTGATGGAAAACCTGAAGCTCTGGACATGATGAGATTTTTGGACTAACTGTTCATAAGGAGTCTCCTTTACTTGTTATGACAACTCCTCGTTTCTAGTTATTGCTCATAATCGCAAATTATGTAGCGTCAAAATATAACTTTTCTTTTAAAAAGAAAACGCTAAGCAGTTTACTTCAGTAAAGATTGGTGTCAAGCTTTATTTTACTGTTAAATTGGACAAGATTTTAATTCGATTTAACTATCTTAATTATTGGGTATCATATGTTCTAAGTCCCAAATATTAATATGTGAAAGGATCCCTAGGAATGTAGTTATAATAAAAGATCATAAGGTTGAGATATATAACTATTATATATTTTGCTCCTTTAATAATTTTTAGCTGTTTTGTTTCGGTTAAATAAAGGAATATTGAAAATTAGATGTTAAGATGTTGTCTAAACAAATTATTATTTGAAACTCAACATGACAATAGCCAAATAGAAAGTCAGAGTACACAACCACCTAAAGATAAGAAGTTAATGCTTTTTGCTAGATCAACTGATCAAGGATTACTTTCAGTTTTGGAATGTAAAAAACATGTCATATATGTTAGCACGTCAATCAAAACCAGCGAACCAAACTTTTCGAATAAAAAGAAAGTTAATAGTATGAGAGGATATACCGAGGCTAAGTAAACAAAATGAAAACAATTCATTCCTGTTTGCAGTAATCTGTAAGGATTGATCATGAAGATACTTGCGACAGTTATCACAAGGATTGGATCCAGTTTTGCACACTCTTTGGTTAAAAGATTCTCCAAAAATGCTAGATAGCATATGGCTACGACATTTTTCCTGCGATAATGAACATAACCACAATTCATATTAGTGTGACGAAGTCAGTTAAAACTAGAAAAATGTAACACAAGTCCAACTCGATTTATACTACTGGACTTGGATTTGAAGTAATCACAAACAAGTATAACAGTTTTTTGTCGGCAAAATATTAATAGAACTTATACTACTGTGTTGGTTAGACTTGTGTTTATAAGCAGATTTTAGATGAGCATCCAAAAGAAGCATAGTAATATCGGATAAAAGGATTTAGGATAAACTATGTTTACCTTCTGCTCACAATATCTTTCATCTTGCGAGCTTGATCCAGGATGCTAATTAAAACTTTTTTTTACGCGGTCCATTCGTACATGCTGAGATACGGTAATATTTTTTTCTGATATAAAGCAAGGCATTCTGAAGGAAGATTATCTCTTCCCGCCCTTCCAGATTCCTGATAATAGCTTTCAATAGACTTGGATAATGTATTGTGAATCACAAATCGCTGAAAACAATGGTTACAAAAGAATTACTTAACTATCCACAACAATGGTATAGCTAATTTATACAGACACAACACACACACCACACATTAGTGCTTCAGTAAAAGTTTTAACTATTATTGTCGGTACTAGAAACAAAGATACCCATATGGCTCACTTTTAACATGCACACTAAATATGACAATTTCAACCCAATAACTTATGACTTGGTTGATTCTCGTTATTTTACAAGTAAATGGGTAAAATAAAAGATTAAACTGAGGGTCGAAGTCGCCCAAAATGTTTTTTTTATGCATGAAAACTTCTAATTCAGTTTTTCTTTTTTTTCAAATTCAGTATATTTTTTAAGTTATATCTTCTTCTAATCATGAATTTTTAAATAAATATTATGAATGACCTGAACTTTTTGACAAAAGATGTTTTCAACTGTTCACAGTTTTACTTTTCTAATTTACACAATTAACCGTTTTAGACCGTTAACAGCAATCTCTGATCACCCAAAGCTATTTAATTTATTGGCCTTTAAAAAATTAATCTATAAGTGAAATCAGTATAGACGCACACATACAAACACAAACAAAGGAATTTCACAACCTCAGGCTTGTTATTCCCATGCCAAATGCAATAGTGGCACCACACCACTTGAATCTTCTCTGTATGCCATTTCTGCTGGGACAGTCGTCTCTGCCGAGCAGACAAAAACCGCATGATATTACTGTTTTTAATCTTGAATTTTTCATTTAAAAAACTTTTGAATAACTTCTGCACATTGATTTTTTTTGAAAGGCGTACACTATCCAGAGGAATCTTTGGAAGCGATCCGCTAGCAGCTTTCTAGCTGCTTTAGATGGCTCTTGTTTTTCTCAATCACTTCATATTAGATTTGGTCTGTCAGGCTTGTCTCCTAAACAAGGCATAGGGGATTCGTACGCTTTTAAAACGTCTGCAAAAAGGCATTTAGAAATCCTTTAAACGCAGGGATCAGGTTTCAAAAGGGGCTTTATTTATATGTATGGGTCTGTTAGGTTCTGATGCCCTGCTACACTTTTACAAAACTGTTAAATTTTTATTATTAAACAATAGTGTGTCAGATACGATAACAGAAAATTATTATTTTTTCAATGTTAATTAGTCTCAAAAAATACAATTTAGGATATACGATTCACACTTTAGCCGATTTTTGACCGTTTTTATCACTTTGATTAAATATTTTATTTTAATCATTCAACCTATTAGAGTTTAACAAACCCAAACCAACCATTCATAAGTATATCGGTCTATATATTCTTAGGTTCTAGTAATAATACCTTACGAAATGGCTCTGTTGGCAGTAGCAGTCAACGCCATTACAGGAACATTTGGAAAATTCTGCTTGAGACACCCCAATACTCTATAATCTGGACGAAAATCATGTCCCCACTTGGATGAACAAACCAAAGGAAAGAGATAACAATAAGAAAACAGTTAATACAGCAATAATCTATTGTAAACGAGTAAGGAATTATAGGTTTTCCTAGTTCAGGTTACCCAGGATGGAGAGTCTTTGTACTACAGATGTACGCGGGCCTAAAGGGTATCCCGTTGACCGTTCCAAAAACTCTCTCTCTGGAACCCCCCAGATGTTTACCCAATCGAGGTTTCGAACTTAGAGACCTCTTGTGGAAGACATCAGGACGCTTCCACTAGGCTAAATAGGTGGTGGTTTCAAAAGAATTATTGGAGATATTGGTAAAAAGCAGTTTTAAGATCATAAGCTGGGGATTAAATAGAATAAAAAAAAAACAGGGCGTACCTTACGCAATGAGCTTCATCGAAACAAATCAGCTAGTTGTCCTGAAACATTAAAGACTGTCGCTCACAAAACATCATATCATTTTATTTCCTTTTATCTTAACTATTGTAAACGAGTAAACGGATAAGGTTTTCCTTGTTCAGGTTACCCAGGAAGGGAGAGTCTTTGACTCAGATGTACGCGGCCTAACCGGGGTATCCCGTGACCGTTTCCAAACTCTCTCCCTGGCCACCCCCAAGATGTTTACCCAACGAGGTTCGAACTTGAGACCTCTTGTGAAGACATCAGGACGCCTTACCACTAGGCAAACTAGGTGGTGGTTCAACAAGAATCTATTGGAGATATGTAAAAAGCCGTCTCTAAGACTCATAAGCTTAAATAGAATAAAAACAGGGCCGTACCTTACGCAATGTGCTTCATCGACAACAAATCCAGCTAGTTGTCCCTGAAAACATTTAAAAGATGCTCACAAACATCATATCATTTTATTTCCTTTTATCTTTGGTTTTACTGATTGACGTGGCTTGTTTGATGAAAATCTAGAAACGAACCTTGCTGTGCAGAGATTTTAAGGTGTCTTGAAATGATAAGTTCCCAGCAATCCTTTCAGGAGTAACATACAAGAGCTTGCACGATGGTTTGTCTCTCCTAAAACATTAGATAATTTATATATAATCTATTCACAAACAGAAAAAACATACTTTTTTTTTCTTTAATACTGAAGTTAGCAAATAAAGGCCTTGCCTTAACTCTTGAAGTACAACACTTGCTTGAGAAGTAGTCTGTTGTGAATTTAAAAAAGTCGACGGCACTCCATACTTCAGGTTCAAAGTTATTATCTGATCCTGAATGAGAGACAGTAAAGGGGAAATAACGATGGTAACACCTGGCTGCATCGTTGCTGGTAGCTGCAACATAATTATACATATATCATCGTGAATTCGTGCTTAAATAACAGAAAGAGACTATCACATAAGGACATAAACAAGTAAATAATTAACCTGGTAACATAGACTTTTACCACCGCCAGTGGGCATAAGTATGAAACAATCACGCTTCTCCACAAATGCTTTACATGCCTGATGCTGTAAGGGACGGAATGTTTTGTTACCAAATATCACAACGTTTGCTAGTTCAAGATCATCCAATGACTTCAATTCTTCATAGCTAAGAGTTCCATTTCCATTATTCGAAACCGTGTCCGGACCTGTCTTCGTACCAAAAAATGATAAAACCGAAGTTTGTGTAGTTTTAATCTTCCCATCCTACAACACATACCAAAAACTTCACATCTTTCTTGAAAAAAAATTCTAAAACTTTTCAATTGTTGGAATTGTAGAGGTGTTGAAAATACATATATAATCTTTCACCTTGGTTTTTGAGGTACTTTCATCTAAATGAGGCATTTTACTACGAGAAGAAGAATATGTAGATTTTATATCCTTCTTGTTCGAAATATCAAAGTCCAGATCGTCATCTTCACTTGTAGAATCCAAATGCATAAAGTTTTTATGTTTCTGAACTTCAGGTGAGTCATCTAATACATGAACAAAAGGTTCCTTAACACCAACATCATTGTCATCATCAGTTTCATAATGTTTCATCGAGTCCTTGCTAAACATATCTGCAAGAGTTCCACAAGCCTCAGTCTCCAAAGCTTGTATATCATCCCAATCTTCACTATCTTGCATAGTTTCAGCAAGTGATGCGAGAAAATCATCACCACAATGCTCCACAGTGATAAAGTCCCGCCCATCATCGCCTACACCATAAATTCGTATACCCGTTCACTAAATTTAGCCAAGTTCAGTTATTGTTCTGAATTCTGATCTAAAGTACTCAAATAAAGAATATGAATTGAACTACCACTACTTACTAAACACTCAAACATGACCTCAGATCACTGAAACGATTACATTTGCTATCAACTTGATACTTAAAATTTCACCAAAAGTAACATGAGCATTAGTTATGATGTATGGAAAAGAATGAACAATGATAGAAATCGGATAAAAGTGAGCAATGCAATCTAGTGCAAAGCCCTTTAGTCATTGTACTATTTCTTTTTTAAACATTTGAGTCATGATAGATAGTTTTGTGTGCCGTTTTGGTCATTCTGCAGCCGAAAAACCAAAACTCAAAAAACGATAGCTTTTTATAAAAATGTTAAGGGGGTGTTTGGATTAGAACGCCCGCTTACTTCACGTATTTTTATAAAATAAGAGCTTATAGTTTTTAAGACGTTGTGATTTTGTACCCCCGCCTCCCCCCCCCCCTTCCCCCCCCCAAAACCATCCCCAACCACCCCCACCCACCCCCAACCCCACAACCCCACACCACCCCACCCCCCCCCCCCCCCCCCCCCCCCCCCCCCCCCCCCCACCCCCCCCCCCCCAAAATGTTAAGGGGGTGTTTGTAATAGCTTAATTTTTTTTCTGCTTAAGCTTCTGCGTACAAAAAAGTCTTGAATATAAGAACTTATAAGTAAACCAACTTAAGGGTGTGTTTGTTTCGGCTTATATAGCCGGCTTATGTAGCCGGCTTATGGCTTATTTGGTTTTGGACTTATGTTTCATAAGCTCACTTTTTTGGCTTATTTTGAAACTTTTCGGCTTATATAAGTTTATTATGTCATAAAAAGATGAGCAAAAAGAGTGTTTGGATTTGCATATTTTATAAACAATGCAATAATACTCGAAAAAACAATAATTCAATTGGTCTGAAGATAATGCAATAATACTGGAGAAAATGCTAAATTTATCTAGCAGAAGCAGTTTGATAAGTCAGTTTAAATAAAAAAAGCAGACAAACAAAAAGCATAATAAGCAATCCCAAACACCCCCAAAAATGAAAAGGGTTAAGTACCATAGAGATGAATAAGACGATCTAAACAAATGCGAGCAGATTCTTTATCAAATCCAAATTCAAGTGCCAAATTTATCAATCTTGATTTCTCCATTTCCATTTTCTTTTTCTCTCTCTCCCTCCCGCGCTTCTTCTTTTCTCTTTCGACTAGTTTGATTGTGAGAGGGAAATCTAATTTTCTTTTCTTTTCTTTTACAGGGTAACAACAATATAAGAGGGCCCCACTAAGGTTTAGAATTAAAAACCAACCAAAACCCAAAGGGCATGTTTGTTCATTATATTTTGGGGGATTGTGGTGCGTTTGAATTTAAATTCCACTTTTAGGGTGTGTTTCTTAAAAGGAGCAATAGCTGTGAACAGTAGCAGTCACAGCTCATTGCTCCTTTGTCGATGCTTCTTAAACAAGCATTGGAAAAACTAGTTTTTTTAAAAAATAGCACCGCTTACCGTTCTTTTGTCAAATGACTAATTAAAATAAAAATGCTCACCGCTCTGTTTGCCAAACAAGCACTAAAAACCAAAATGCTCATTTCTCACCGCTCACCGCTTCAAAAAGCTCCATATCGCTCCGCATCAAACATACCCTTAATCGTGTTTGGTTCACTTTTTTGAGGGTTTTAAATTTCTAAAAATGCCTTAATTTGTGGGGTTTAGAAAACGTAAGGTGGGGGCAGAGTTTTAAAGACGAAAGTTAAAAGATTAAAATTGGACCTACATACCCTCCAACCCATATGCTCATTTTCTTTCTTTTTCTTATGGGAGATGATTTGCACACTCTTCAAATTTATTGGCACACTTCAAATGTTTGTGTCATGCCTATTATACCTTTAATGTTTACACACTCCACTATTAATAATTAATGTAAGGGTATAAATGTCAAGATACACATAATTTGAGTGTGCAAATCAATTTTTAGAGTGTGCAAATCACCACTCTTTTCTTATCTATACTATTATATAAAGCATTTATAATGTGGGACCCATTAAAAATTAAGATAAAGATGTGCAATCTTAACCATCAATCTTATTTTTGGGAATCACATCAAAAAGTGACATATGTCACCTTTTGATTAAAAAATAAATTTAAATATCTTTTTATTAATTTTATTTTATTATGATCTAATTTCACCATATTTTTTAAAATTTTGTGCTTTTTAATTTAACATACATTTTGTTATATTTTATAATTTTTTTGTTTTTTTTACATTTTTAGTGGGTTTATTTTATGTTGATGTATATTTTTTACAACTTTAACCTTAATTAAATATAAACTTGATACGTTAAAACTATATACTTTCGGAGAGTGTGTTGTCTCTTTACATGCGAGAATGATGATGTTAATATGGTGTTGCGGGAAAGCTACGGGAAACCCAAACGAACACATACAACGAACACATACATTTAAAGTGTTGTGAAACGAAATTACTAAGCGGGTAGGAAATTGCGTAAAGAGTTGAGTTAGTAAATTTTCTATTACCGCCGCTATGCGCGGGTAACCAACTAGTCTATCTATATCTATACTACTATATAAAGCATTTATAATGTGGGACCCACTAAAAATTAAGATAAGGATGTGCAATCTTGATCATCCATCTCATTTTTGAGAATCACATCAAAAAGTGACATGTGTCACCTTTTGATTAAAAAATCACCTTTATTTTTAAATTGAAATATCTTTTTATCAATTTAATTTTATTATGATCTAATTTCATCATATTTTTTAAAATTTTGTGTTTTTTTAATTTAACATACATTTTGTTATATTTTATAATTTTTTTGTTTTTTTTTTACATTTTTAGTGGGTTTATTTTATGTTGATTTATATTTTTTACAACTTTAACCTTAATTAAATATAAACTTGATACGTTAAAACTATATACTTTCGGAGAGTGTGTTGTCTCTTTACATGCGAGAATGATGATGTTAATATGGTGTTGCGGGAAAGCTACGGGAAACCCAAACGAACACATACATTTAAAGTGTTGTGAAACGAAATTACTAAGCGGGTAGGAAATTACGTAAAGAGTTGAGTTAGTAAATTTTTTATTACCGCCGCTATGCGCGGGTAACCAACTAGTATGTCTTATTCACCAAGAACCCTCTTATCACTCCATTTCATATCTTCAATCCAGAATATAACACCAACCTTCAACAAAAATTCATCAAATTTTCGTATGAGTCACTTAAATTACACAAAAAAATCTAACCTTAAACATTCATCTTTTCGTTTTATATAAAAATCTCATCGGGGTATCTCATGTCCATAAAAAAGATCGAATTTTTGTTAACCAAAAACTTGTTTTTGTTTACAAAGTAGTCAATTTTTAGTTTACAAAAACATATTTGTGTCAAAAAACGCAATCGTGTTTTCAAGAAAATTTGGGGTTTAAAAAACGACGTGTTTGTGTGTTTAACTCATACACAATTCAATTTTTTTAGTTTACATATTATTGTTATAATTCATGTTATATGTTACTAGCAATACTTAGGATGGTTAAATATGACTTAGACAATAATAAGGGGTTTAATTGTATTTAGCTTAAATAGAGTTTAGGATTGTACTTAGATTAGGCAACTAGTTGCTTGGCTTGCAAGCCAAGCATGTAACCGTCATATGGAATTTGTATACCATATGAATTATACCCCCTCATATCTATAAATAGAGATGAGGGAGGATGCTAGTTTGTATATTCTTCCTTACTCATTCGTTAATTAATACAATGTAACGTTTGAGGTCACGTGTGTGTTTTCTTTGAGTATATATTCCGCGCTAGCTTTCAATGTTTGTTGGACTTATTTTCTAACAAGAGGTATCAAGAGCTAAGGTTACGTTGGTTTCTTGAAGCTAGGTCGACTCAAAGGTGTACAATCCCATCAAGTAATATATTCTCTTTTTCGTTCATCGGTTCTTGCGCAGCGGTGGGAGAATTGACGTTACGGATTCGTTAACTGTTGGATCGTTGTGAAATTCAAATCGTAGGTCGAAGACACATAGATCTAGAATCTCACTAGAGGGATCTTCAGTTGGAAGTTCGTAAAGAGAGATACAATGGATCGAAGTTGTTGTCTAGAATCTGCAGATTCTATTTAAAGTAGACCTCGATCAAGGATTTGAAGGCTTAAGATTGTCGAGTTTTGCAAGAGTCTTGGGGTTTATCAAGGTTGGTATTGCAAAGGTTTAATTTGACAAAATTCAAGCTTCAAACGAGTTTGTTCAAGGTTGAATCTTTAAGCTTCAAGGTGTTGTTTTTAAAGTTCTATAGGTGATCAAGTTTGAAGGGTAAAAATGCTTCAAGGTTTAGTTGATTATCTAGAATCTTGAATTATTGAAGTTTGAAGGTGTCCGCAGATTTCTTGGTATTCTAAGTCTTGGTGGTTCTTGGAAAACAAGTACGGTTTAGCTTTGTCTTGGGATTCAAGAAAAGTGATTACTTGGAGTACAAGGTATATCAAGGTTAGGACTTGAGGTGGAAAGATCAAAGCTTTAAGGTTTTCTAAAGGTTAGTAGATCAATCTTTACAAGAAAGCGGGTTTAACACACGGCTTGTGAGACTTGCCAGTAAAGTTGGTTAAGAAACAACTTGACAAGGATTTTAGCAAGGTAAAAGAATAATGGCTAGTTCGATAGCTAGGTTTGACATCGAGAAGCTCGAAAGGAATATTGTACAAAATCATGAAGGTTCAAAACAAGTTGAATTAAAGCAACTTGGTTCTAAACAAGTTGGGTTCAAACAACTTGGTCATAAACAAGTTGGGTTCAAACAACTTGGTCATGGTTTTGAAACAGGAGTCCATGAAGTACAAATTGATAAATGTGTTTGGTTTGAGGTGGAACCGCATGGAGCTCAAGGGGATCGTGAAGCTGAGGTTTTTCAGGTTAGTAACGATGATGATGTGGTAGCTCAAAGACGGTTGGAGGATAAGCAACTTCAAGAAAAGACAAACACGGACTGCTTGGTAAAAGAGCAGGAAAATGTACACCTTGGCATAAAGGGGGGGGGGGGGGCAGACATTACGGTAACCAGAGTACCTGGTCAAGAGGGTCAAGAGGGTAATGTTGCTGGAAGGAAGAAAGGAGGTCTAAGGAAGCTAAACCTCGGGAATCTACTAAAGTCTAAGGCCTGGTTAACAAGGCGGTCCCCGGTTTTAGGTTTCAGCATTGAATGAAGATGTTGAGTATCGTTAATGCCTAAGTATTACTCCTAAGGTGGAAATTGTTATATGTTAGTAGCAATACTTAGGAGGGTTAAATATGACTTAGACAATAATAAGAGGTTTGATTGTATTTAGTTTAACTAGAGTTTAGAATTGTACTTAGATTAGGAAACTAGTTGCTTGGCTTGCAAGCCAAGCATGTAACCGTCATATGGAATTTGTATTCCATATGAATTGTACCCCCTCATCTCTATAAATAGAGATGAGGGGGGATGCTAGTTTGTACATTCTTCCTTGCTCATTCGTTAATTAATACAATGTAACAATTGGGGCCACGTGTGTGTTTTCTTTGATCCTATATTCCGCGCTAGCTTTCAAGGTTTGTTGGACTTATTTTCCAACAATTCCTTTTAGAGATATCTTGAAATAATTTATTCTTCGTTTTTTTGTCTATCTTTTCTGAGTTCTTGTGGTTGGTACGCTGGAGGAAGAAGACAATCATAGATGCACCTTTTGTGATAAAGGAAGGGTAGGGTTGTAATTTACCATTATATAAGTTTGATAATGTTTCTTACATTTCACCAAACCAAACATGTATGTCGATTATAAATTATAGGATTTCAAATTTGTTATCATTTAAATAACTATGCAATTTTAAATACATGTATTTCAATCTTGCGAACCAAACGCCCCCAAAGTGTCTATAACAAAAAACAAATACTAGAGTGCACCATTGGTCCTTTAATTGTGACTAATACTCATTTTTTTACACATTCATTATTTCCTAGCTTTCATAGTCCCCAATGTCTCCCAAATTCTCACCATTGGTCCTTTTTTGGCAAACGGTCGTTATCTACCATAATTTTGCACGTGCCTCAAGTTTGATGAGTAATTTCGTCCTTTCATTATTTACACAATGATGACATCAAATAATGTTACTTTTATAGCATCATTTATCCCATGTAAATAACCCACTTAGTATAATTATTGCAAAGAATTGTTACTTAATCGTTTGTATTTGAGAATTGCAGTAATTATGGAGTACTTGGTGAAGATTAGCAAAAAAGCACGCATTTTGGAGCTTAAACGAAGACATTTGAAGATTACTGTTCTGACATCTAATACACCGAATCTAGCAAGGAAGATACGGCGTATCTGTGCATGTACTTCACAAAAGACCATGAAGGATCAAGGATCAATACGCCGAATCCAGAGAAGACCAATACACCGTATTCAAGTTATGGAAATAAAATATTCTGGAAGATATCGAACGTGGTCCCTACTCCAAAAAACCCCCCAATACGCCGTATCAAATACTTTCGATACACCGTATTGACCCAATTCCAGACCTTATAAATAGAAAACCTAAAAACAGGTTTTCGGTGTGCTAAATCATGTTTTCGATACCTAAACCATAAAAGTTGCTTTTTAGAAGAGAAGAGAAGAAGAACAGAAGAGGTCGTGCAACGTAATTAATTCCATAGGAAACAACTTATAATCTTTTATACTCTTGTAATCGTTCAGTTTTTGGTATCATTCGTTAATTTGGTTAGTTTACATTGGCTAAATTATTACTTGTGTATTGATTATGACGTTTGAAGGCTAATACACCATTCGCGGTATAGCCATTATTATGAAGATCTAAATGTTTGATTTGTTTATCTCGATTGCTTAATTTATCGTTGATTGCTTGTTTAAGTTTATCAGTTTATACTTGTTTACCCAGGCCCCTTTTGTATGCGACCTAGCCCAGTCAAACTGGACCTATGATACGGACCAAGTATCTAGATGCCGGATGGCTCTCCATATAGGAGTTTATACATCCTAGACCAAGAGAATACACGACTAATAACCCTAGTATTTCCTTAATTGTGTGCGTAGTTGGACCGGGCAGTGACCCTTGGGATTAACGAGTACGTTCTCAATTAATTGGAAAAGACGTGTTATGGATTACTAGAGGATAAATTGCTTTAAGCCGTAAGTGGGTACAGTCCTAGAGCTATGTTTAACAAGATCGCCGTTGCTTAATCCCTAAGAGAGATTATAATAAGCAAATAAGAAGCTTTATGGCGAGACGTTTAATTTGTGATAGAAATTCTCCGTAATCTACGTCTTAGCAAGAATACCGGCTAAGTCTTAAGAAATGATAAACGAAGAAGAAAAAAAGAAAAAACTAGATGAAAATAAAAAAATAATATAAAGTTATAAAAAAAAAATAACATAAGAAAAATAACAAAAACAAAACAAACAAAATAAAACAAAAGGCTGGTGACAAAAAAAAATAAAAAGGGAAAACCTATAAAAAAAAATAACCTAGAAACTCCAGCACACATTGCCTCGAGATAAGTAATCATTGCACTAAATAAACAAACCAACGTTCTGATTGGATTAATAATGGTTAATACAGTTTTTTTATATTTGGCTAGACCGCTCTTTTATCTTCTGTTATTTTGCTTGCGTGTGTTTTAGTGTCTTAAGTTGATTTTAGTCACCACAAAACCCGTGCTAGTCTCTCAGGCTGAAAACCCCCTTATCCGTTAGATTTAGGATTAACATAGGTTTAGCATAGGTTTAACTTAAAATAGAATTAACTTAGTTTAGATAACCAAAATATTAATAAATTGAAAGATTGTTCAGCTCTTAGTGATCGACACCCTACTTACCACGAAACTCCCATCTGACCGGATGCACTGCTTGTTAAAGTGTTGTTTTTTATTAAGTTGGCAAAATATAAATTTAAAACTTGAAACATAAATTACAACCACACAACGACACATCATGTTTTTGGCGCCACTGCTAGGGAGTGAAAAATTTAATCTTGGTTTTTATTTGATATTTTGGTTTTTAACATTAGATTAATCTAACCCTTAGGATTATTATAATATAGATTAGTGTATAATTCTGTATATTTGCTTGTATATTTGTTTTTTTAATTGTTAATTAGTTTAATTGCTTATTAGTTTAATTATTTTCTAAATACACTATTCTTGTCGATAACCTGATACGGCGTATCCACTTCCATTGGATACGGCGTATCCAACTTTCTTATCTAATACAGCGTATTCATCCAAAAGATTAATACACTGTATCCAGATCCATTGAATACGGCGTATTAAGCATCTGATACAGTAACAGAAGCCTTAAAATTCGTATTTGATTTCCGTGCCTAATTTTTTTTATCTTTCTTCAAAGCAAACCCTACTGATATTTTTACCTTTGTTACAGATTACAATTATCAGAGCTAGTTGATTGAAGAAGATACTACAAGAACTATGGCAGAAATAATTATAAAGAAATACATGGAACATGCTCAAGCTGAATCAAATCCTATTAAGCCTATTACCGACGACAATATAAATTTTGAACTCAGCAAGGAATTTTTGATAGAATTAAAAAATAATGCATACCACGGTATGTTTGATGAAGACGTGGTGGACCACATTGCTAAGGTTCTTGAATTACTTGATTTAATCAAAATTTCTTAGTGTGGACTCCCATCAGCTACGAATGATGGTTTTTCCTCTTTGACTAGCTGATGATGCAAGACAATGCTGGATAAATGAGGGGAAGAAAAAATTACCACTTGGGAAGAGATAGTAGAAAAATTCTTTTGTAAATTTTATACTGAATCCCACGATGGCGAAGATGAGATGTTGGATGAAGGGGATAATTGGGAGATTGATCCACTTGAATTCATATCACGAGTAAATTCGTCATTCGAAAACCATATGAAATTGGATGGAAGGACTAAAAAGGTATTATTTCACTCTTGGATGAATGGAAGTTGGAATAAAAGACGAATGGACAACATCATTTTGAGCAATAAAGAATGGAAGGAATCTGATTATGGAAACCCCCTCAATACTACTACTGATTCATTCTTCAAAGCCCATGACAAACGTAACATTAAAGAAGGGAATGAGTTGAGACAAATGAAGCATAAAGGAGACAATAAGAATGATGAGCAACCCATTAAAAGGGTATGCAAAGCCGAGAGGTTTGAAGCTATAAAATATTCACTAGGACCTAACGAAGAATACATTACTGTAAGAAGATGTGAATATAACACTTGGGAAAGAAACAAAGAAAGTATGTCTCAAATCTACCAAGAAAGTTTTCAGAAAAAGGACAATGGATGGAAGGTGACACGCACCGAATGAAGAAGCTGGAAAGATAAAGTCTAACTTAAAGACTAGCTGAAAGAAAAGTGGTTCTCAGGAGACAACCCGAATTGTTATTTATTTTTATCGAGTCTGTCTTCCCAGGCATCAATACGGCGTATCCGCTCCATACCATACGGCGTATTGAATGTCTGGATGTTATCAGTCTTTTATTTTTATGCACTTTAAACATTATTGTCAGTTTTGTCAATACGGCGTATTCATGTACATGATACGTCGTATTCAACAGACTGACCCGTATTTAAATAATTTTTACAAGTTTCTTAATACGGCGTATTCTAGTTTATGGATACGGCGTATTGGTTTCATTTTATTTAGCTTATTTAATTAACCATAGATACCCGAGATAGGATTTTGTATGTTTTCCCTATATTTTGCACATGACCTCGCTGCAAATAAATCGACAAAGTTGGTGAAGTATCAATCATCTAGAATCCTTAATGTGATTGTAGTCATGGTGGAATACAGACGCATTTACAACACACATCATTGCTCATAAACTCAACTTGGAGAATCTATCAAGAAAAATATCTGGGGAGTTTCTCATTCTAATTTTTTTAATTCCCATTTTTAATGTTTTATCTATATAATGAGGACGTTGTATAATTCAAGTGGGGGGATGGGAATTAGAATTGTTGGAAACAATAAAAGTATCGGTCATTTCCAAGTTGTAATTGTCTTAGCCCGTAGTTTGTTATATGATTAGTCTAGTAAGCTAGTCTGGCCCAAGGCCCATGGAAAGCCAGTTAGGGCCCATGGCTGGCCATGTATGTAGGATATATACCCTCTCCATGCCTTGGAGAGGGTGGTTGGTTGTTTCATTTATTATTTTCACACACTTAATAATATTATCATCTTTCTCTCTCTAGAAACTTTCCAACCCACTTCTCTCTCTAGTTCTTGTATAATATCAAAGATTACTAGTATTCTTCAATCGGTATCAAGAGCCATGGAGTGGTGTGTTTAGTTTTTGTGTTTGTCTTTTGATTTGTGTTCAAAACCTTTACAAAGAGCAAAATCTTGATTTAAAATTTTTCTGCTTAAAAACCTTAAAGTTGTCATTTTTCTTGTTCCTATACGGTTAGTAACACTAGTTGTACAAGATTTTTTGCAAAAAACCAATCAAAAATGTGTCCTTTTGTGTTTTGAAAATTTGGGTTTCGTCTCAGTTATAACCGAACTAGTCCTGTCTGTTGGAACCGAACTAGAAGGTCGAACAAGTTAACCGAACTAGTTAACCAAACTAGTAGAACAGAACTAGTTGACTAAGTTGGAACCGAACGAGTTGATCTTAGTTGTAACCGAACGAGTTGTTTTAGTTGGAACCGAACGAGTTGTTTTAGTTGTAACCGAACGAGTTGTTTTAGTTGGAACCGAACGAGTTGATCTCAGTTGGAACCGAACGAGTTTTCTTCAGTTAGAACCGAACTAGTTGATTTAGTAGGAACCGAACGAGTTGATCTCAGTTGGAACCGAATGAGTTTTCTTAAGTTGGAACCGAACTAGTTTCTTCAGTTAGAACCGAACTAGTTGATTTAGTAGGAACTGAACGAGTTGATCTCAGTTAGAACCAAACGAGTTTTCTTAAGTTGGAACCAAACTAGTTTCTTCAGTTAGAACCGAACTAGTTGATTTAGTAGGAACCAAACGAGTTGATCCTAGTTGGAACCGAACTAGTGAACCGAACCAGTGGAACCAATCTAGTTTATTTGTTGGAACCGAACTAGTGAACCGAACCAGTGGAACCAAACTAGTTTATTTCTGTTGGAAACGAACTAGTGAACCAAACCAGTGGAACCGAACTAGTTTTTTTGTTTGACAATCGAACTAGATAACCGAACCAGTGGAACCGAACTAGTTTTTGTTTGATAACCGAACCAGTGAAAACCGAACTAGTCAAAACCTATCAACTCAAATTTCTAAATTATACGGTTATTTCTTTAACTTGTAAAATCCCGTGAAACATTAACTTGCTTTCCCAGTTTTGTCTAGAATTGTAAAATCCCGTGTAGTTTCAAGAATTATTTCAAGACTCAACAACCACACATTCAAACACAATTCCTTTCTACCACCGATCAATCAATTAGTATTCTTTTTGATACCACGTTATCAATGACGACTCTTGCTGATAAATCACTTCTCTCGGGTGGTGACAATAAACCACCGATGCTTGAAAAACATTTGTATGATTCATGGAAAAGCAGAATGGAACTTTATATGATGAATAGACCACATGGTAGAATGATCCTTNTCTTGTTTGAGAAGTATTTTGGAAAGAATTCTTACGAGAGTTATACTATATACGTATATTAAATTTGTTTTACCGCAACCACATGTCTATTCTGTCGTTACGGCCATGTATGCGTGATTCAGCTGCCTTGTTGGTTTATTACTTTTGGTGAAAGTTAGAAGATCCATACCCGATATCATTCTTCATCATATGATTCGAGTAAATCGAGTCGAGTAATATAATATAAGTATTTCCCGTTCGATATAAAAATTACTTGAGGACAAGTAATAATCAATCTTCCGAGTGTCGTAATCCCACCGAGTATTCAATTGAAAACCACGTTTATGTTCCAAATTTTAAATGCTTGATTATCTTTAAATTTTGGTTTTTGATTTAAAACTAAATATATAATAATAATAAACTAGATAATACTAATAAGCTAAGTAAATAAACGAAGATATATATATATATATATATATATATATATATATATATATATATATATATATATATATATATATATATATATGCTTTCTAAGCGAAATATTTAGATCCTTAAGTGTGAATTAAATATATGATTAAATCCTTATTGATGAATCAATACCTTTCACATAAATTATCTTATCACAACGTTGGTTTTTATTGAAAACAATTTTTGTCAAGATATCGATAACTAAATTAATGCATAATTATTCTTACGGCTTTTGCCCGCTCGAATAACCAAAACACTAATCTAAGTAATCCGAAAATCACTAATCAATATTTTCACTTTTGTAATCACACTTACTTCACTAAATAATTAATCACTTAACAAGCATATATAAAATCTACTCACTAAGCATACTAATAAATAAATAAGCAAACATAATCATTTCAAGCTAAATAAATCTAAACTACAGTATTGAAAAGAGAAAAAAGATAGAATCGAATGATGAACCGAATCGAATATAAAACCACAAGATCACATAAACAAGGCAAAATGCCAAGTTTATTTCTCTATTAGATTTATTTACTTATCAGATGATAAAGTTTGGAACTTTATACACTAATAAGCTAGTAAACTCTTAATAAAGCTCTAAACTTAGAAAATAAGCTAGTTTATATATCCTTTAAGCTCCACGCCAATGAGTAGAATGATTCCATCAACACAAATCAAACAAGAGTTAAAATGAACAATTATAATAATAAGCTAGGAAATAAAACTAAAGACAATAAGCTAACTATAGATCTTATTCCACTCGAAACTAAGGTGTTCAACTTTGAAAAGTGAACGAGAGACGAGTATCTTTAAGGAATAGATCTAGAAAATAAGCTACTAGATTAAGACAAAAAAACTATTTAACTTTTTAAAACTAAAGTAATTAAACTATTTGCAAATAAGCTAAGCAAAACTAAGTTGTAACCAAAAAAAGCTTAATTGAATAAGCCGAGACAAAAAGGTCACTTACAACAACTATTATGGTTTCGTATAAAAGCTTAAAAAGCAATTAAGCAAAACTAATAAGCAAATCGAATACGCTATGAAATAGCTTATTCGAATACTATAAGATAAAAGAGTAGCTTAGATAAGCTAGATTTACTCCTAATAAACTCTAAATCGAATAAGCTAGGATAAGCTTATCTGAGTCTAATAAGCTAGAAGATGGAACTAAATAAGCTAAAATAGCTTATTCAAACAAAGAAAAGAAATAAAGAAGAAAAGGAATAAGCCGAAGCTTATTTATGGTAATATAAGCTAGATCTGAAACCGAAATAAGCTGAAAAGAGCTTATTCAGTCATTGGATTAAGCTAGAAGGAAAGGGCTTATTTTCAAAATAAGCTAAAGAAAATAAAAGAAAAGATTAAGCCAAGAGACAATAAGCACTAGGTAACATTACCACAAATCTTCATCTTTCATTAAAGCAATAAGCAAGTACAATAAGCAATAAGATGTAAAAAGCTTTTACAAAAGATCATAAATAAGCTAAACTACATAAGCTAAAATTTGAGAGAGAATTAAACTATCTAAAAACCTACACTACTTTAATAATCCCAAAGAGCTGCTGTCCCCTTTCTTAAATAACCAAAATTCAGGGGTATAATTGTAAATCATGTGAGGGAGCGGGGTTTAACGAAGTTTCCAGGAAACCCACATTTATGCCAATGATTGCTTGGGGAAAATGCCACCTCGTACTGACCACAAATATGCAGCCCGATCCACCAATGGATGGCCGCCACGTGGGCTTCTAGATGGAGCTATATTGGCTCGGTTTGTATGAGTTGTACTACTCGTCCCTACCTTTTGCTTGAATTTTTCAAATGTTAACATTAATAGAACCACGTGTCAGAACCCGATTTACCAAGAAAGGATAGTGGGTGAGAGTGGAATTGGTAACTTGCCCTCTTGAATTAATTTAAGGGTGTGAATTTAGGGGTGTGAGGTGCATTCTCCAATTTACACAGCTAATATCAAATTGATATATCAATGTGTATGTTGGGCCTATGTTTTGCAAATCATTTGTTAGGCCGAGCTTTTCACTTCTCCATTTCTTTGTTCTTGGGCCGGTTAACCACCTATTTGCTAGGCTGAGCACTCTTTACTTGGGCTGAGATTTGATTAACATGAGGTAGAGGTGATCTTATTAGTATGGGTAAGTCTGCCCCATATAAATGGGGTCGGGTCAGCCCAATAAGAGATTAAAGCACCTTCGGACTCGAATTTTCGTGCTCTTTCCTATGGCATGCCCGGGGAATATTTCTGACATCGTCTTGACTTCGAATAATAAGTAAACTTGATCAAATCGAACCTGAAAATTCCTGTTTTTGCTTTGTTTTCAATCCTTAGTACATGCAAGAAATAAAAACACAATACAAACATATTTGCAATATAATTATCTATATTTTAGTGTTTTTAGTCTGATTAATAGTGTTTTCCAGGATATAAATGATGTGTGTTTTAGCACACATCAAATTCCTCCACACTAAGCCATTGCTGGTCCCACAGGCAATGTTTATAATACACGCTCAAAAGGAATTTTTTTTACCCCCCTTAACTTATAACCCCTCACATCAAACAAGAACAAAAAAGGTCCACCAAGAGGGTTTAAAAATCATTTGTTTCGAAAACGCCTCGTTTTAACCACTTATTCATTAAAAGATAAAAAAACTAAGATAAAATTTTAATAAAATTTATTTAAAAGGCTTAAAGAACACGAGTTTGTCATCCTCGATTTTCACAAACCCCAAACCAAGCTTAAAACGAAATCATAGTTAAATATAAAATTAGATGCTAACACTACTCATAAGTGCTAATTGTGTATGCGCAGATACTTTTCGCTCCCTTATTCCTAATTTCCTTTAAGGATTTTATTTAGAAAATAAAATGTGAAACGAGATCACTTATTTTATATAAATTATGGCCTTATTATTATAAAGGCGACCGGTTTAAACCATAATTAGTTTGAAATCCTTTCTTAAAGAGGCGATATGCTGAGAATAAGGTCCACATTAAGGTTCTAATTTTGCATGATTTAAGGGTTATCCTTTTTATTTCATCCGAAACAACTCAACTACGAGTCCAAAGATGGAGGCTTTATTTAGATAACCCCGAAGTCAAAATTTGGCTTTATTATTATTATTATTATTGAGCAACAATATTAGCCTCGGTCCTTTAAAAAACTGCAACATCGGGAGCAAACTGACCAGAAACAGTAGTCTTATTTCGACCTCGGTAATTTCCTCGACCTTTTTAAAGGTTGAGATATCGGGAGCGAACTGACGGGAAACAACAAACTTTTATCAGTTTTGAATTATTATTATTTTTACTTTCACCCTTTAAACGACTGCAACATCAGGAGCGAATCGACAAGAAACAGTAGTCTTATTTCGGCTTTAGTTTATTATATTATTATTATAATAGCCATATTTCAAGTCCTGTGGTCTTTTAACTACCTAGACAACGGGAGCGAGCCGTCAGGAATCGGTAGCCTATTTCCCCACAACACTGAAAAAACCTTGATGTGTACCTTACTTTCATCAGAAGGGATCTCTAAGAAGGGATCAAAACTAAGAATCGAAAAAACCAAATCAACTTTTTTTATTGAAAATTATTTTATTTTGTTTATTTAGCTAATGGGAGCAAAAAGCCACAATTAACCTTTATGAGCTCTAAAGAGATCCAACTACTCCACGCTTAGCATCTAACTTATATTTAACTCTATCATTTTTCGTTCTTTGCAAAATTTTAAAGTCTTGCAAACGCTTAGTCTCGAAGGCTAAGGGGAAAGATAGAGTGCAAAACTCGGTCAAGTCAAAAATCTCCATAGTTCTAGCCTATGGGTCTACTTATTACTAATATTTTTATATCATTTTTTTAAACACGAAAATAAAACAATATATTGGTTAAAACGGGGTTGCGTGGGACACAGACATGCAATAGGTATGATCAATTTCGATAGAAATCCCCCCCACACTTAGAACCGAACATTGGCCTCAATGTTTAAAAATGTCGGGTGCTACCCCCACACTTAAGGACGAAAAGGCAAATGCAAAAAATTCCAAGTGTGAAAGGGGAAACAATATATATATGATTAGGATAGAAAATTTCCCTAGATATAAACATGAAGATGATCGGAGACTGAGTGATTGGAGGATTGAAAACAAGCACGGAGGTCTTCACGATCATAGGGAATCTGCAAACAAAAACGGGAACCACAAAACACAACATGGAGAGAAGCACTCCCCCACACTTATTCATTACTACTACTAAATTACTATATTATTACTACTAATAGATATATAACACGGGTTGCCTCCCAATAAGCGCTTGTTTTTATGCGAGTCTCTAGCATGACTCTCCCCGAATTCCTTTGTCCTTGGGGAGAAAACTGACGGAAGACTCGGTCTTCAAAGAAATTTCACTTAAGATATGACATTTATCGATCATGAAATTATCAATCATCAGATGTGGAGATTTTCTCAGGAAAGAGAAAATTTCATCGTTTAGGAGGATCCCGGGATCGAAAACTTTGTCTTCATTTCTGGAAGGAAATAAAAGAAAAGTTTCGATCTCAGAAGGATCAGTCAGGAAAAGAGGATCACTGATGAATGAGATAGTAGAAAAATTATCCAGTGGAAGAATATGGATCTCTGAGATTAGACTCTTTTGATAATGAATATTCCGGGATCAAAAATTTTATCTTTATTTCCGGAAGGAAATGAGACTAAAAGATCGATCTCTGAAAATTCTTCAGAAAAAGTGGAGTCACAATCAGATAGGAGGAGAGGAAAATCATTAAGCTCATTAATTGTAAGATCCTTAGTTGATGTATCAGATATATTTTCCTTTAAAAGTCTAGTTAATTTTCCTTAGAATCGGGAATTGTGGACTAGTTGGGTAGACTATCGATAAACTAGAGTCGAACTAGGAGGGTCCAGACTACTAATGTCCTCAAGATCAAAGTAAAAATGCTCATACTCCGGTGGAGATATGATGTGAGCGAGTTCATCGGCGAACTCCTCATGATGAGAATCACTCCTATCGGCAGGAGGAAATGGATCAATCAAAAGATCAAAGATAAATGAATCATATTCAGGAAGAGAAAAATCAGAATGAGTAGTGGTACTGACAATAACTATCTCTCATATGATCGTCGTCAAAATGAATGCATCCTTATTCTGGAAGAGAATAATAAAAATAAGTAGTGGCACTGCCACTACTCTTCTCTTTCCCATAAGTCAAAACATAAATGGTTTCGTTTTGCTGGAAAAGATGATTAGAATGAGAAGTGTACTGACAATTACTCTCTCTTTCAAAACAAAATATCTTATCAGGAAGAGAAGACCAGAATGAGAAGTGGTAATGCAACTACTATTCTCTTCGATATTAAAGCAAAAATGTTTCATATTCAAAAGGAAAAGAATCATCATTTGTGAAAGAAGAGTATCGGTCTCTACCAAGAGAGACGTCACTATCCCCGAAGGGACTAGGAAGTGGGGATAGAGACTCGACCACAGAATCGGAAGAGGAAGTGGGATTGCCACTCAAAGAATTATTTTCAATAGGAACTTTATCGCACAAAGAATCAACAATATCAATTCTATAAAAGAAATGGTCGGCACGTCCCGTAAGATTCTCCAAAGCTTGAAAATTTTCTTCTTGAAGCCGAGATTGATATGGAATTGATGGATGATGAGGATTAGGCTCGAGTTTTTTCTTTGGTTTTGGTGAGAACGATGGTGGAGTTTCTAGAAGTGGGACAAGTGGTGTGCTCTGAGAGCTAGGAATTTTCACCACTTCCGTTATGGTCTCCGGTTCTTGTTCCTCTTCATGATAGACGAGAAAATTAGAATGATGGATTAAAGATCCATCCAATCTCAAGCCATCCATAGTAGTAATCACATTAAGCTCAGCAAGTGGGTTCGTTTTGGTGTTGCTCGAAAGCACACCTAATGGTCTTTCTTGAAAAGCTTCTGCCATTTGACCCATTTGATTTTGCATTAATTGAATCGCGACTTCTTGATTACGGTCATAGGTTTCTTGCATGCTAGCAATATGATACCCAAGAGCTTCGACTTTTTTAGTAAGAGCGGCAGTAGCCTCAATTTGAGTTGAGGTACCACCTTTACTCGAAAATGAAGGTTTATTTCTAAAAGTTCGAACCTTGGCTTTATTCTCAATAATGGTTAAGGCTTCTTGAGTATTTTTTGACATCAGATTTCCACCCGCTACGGTATTTAGAGAATCTTGATCAGATTGACTCAACCCGTTATAGAAAAAATCTATTTGATGAAGAGGTGAAAATCCGTGATGAGGACATTTCCGTAATAAATCTTTGAATCTTTCCTAAGCTTCTGTAAAAGTTTCACCGAAAACTTGTTGAAAGTTCATGATTTCTTTTATGAGCTCTCTGGTTTTAGAATGAGTATAAAATCGATTCAAGAACTTTGATACTAAATCATCCCACGTTGTAATGGAACAAGGAGGTTCATTCTCAAGCCATGTCTCAACTGCTCCTTTAAGAGAAAACGAAAATAAGATCAACTTCACCACATAATGAGGCACTTGGTTTATTTTGAAAGTTCGGGTTATTTGAGAAAATATTTTGATGTGTGAATGAGGATCATCATTATCAAGACCAAAGAAAGGATTGTTACTTATGAAATCAAGTAACTCGGTTTTTAGTTCAAATTCATCATGCTAGAACGGCAGGAACAACGATAGCATTCTCAATACCTACGATAGGTATTCGGAGTAGCTCTTACATTGGTCTCAAATGATCGGCCATTTGGACGTCTTCAGCGTGCTCGTCCTCTCCTTGTATATGATTATGAAAAAGATTATCGGACTCAGATTCTTCTACTCGACGAAATTGTAAACTTTTCTCGGGATTGGGAAAATGTAACTCGATATGGTTCAAAGAAGATTGCGTGCTTATGCACCAGAAGTAAAACAGAGAAATTTGGTATTTCAAAATTTTTAGTAACTCTTTGTAAATCTTTATTATCATAATTTTTTTTAATATATATATATATAAGAAAAGGAAAAATAAAATAGAAATGGAAATTTTTTATTTTTTTTTGGATTTTTATATAGAAAATAAAATAAAAAATATTTTTGGTATTTTTAAATTTTTTTATATAAAAGAAAATAAAATAGAAATAGAATATATATATATATATATATATATATATATATATATATATATATATATATATATATATATATATATATATAT
>BQNB010047155.1:996-43297 GCA_026074375.1 Tanacetum coccineum | reverse complement strand
GTAAAATGAATTTTTTTTAAAACCCCACAACGCGCGTTGGCCGGCCAACGCCGGACCCAATGCCGTTGGGCAACGCCGGACAACGGTGTAGTAACGCCGACCAACGCCGTTGCCGGCGTTACTACACCTAACGCTCTTATATTTCATGAAAAGTAACATCAAATAAGTACATGAACACCAATCTGACACACATTTGCAACAAAATTCAGGTTTTGGATTATCTTCTTCATTAAGTCCCTCTAGGGCATTCTACTGCACTACAATAAACACCAATCTCGATGCATACCTGTCCTAGAAACCATATACACCAACAGACCCAACATGGCTATAACGCAACTGCTTAGAGGTCATTTTATAGATAAGTGAAAAGTGACCCACATAAACATCAATCTGAAACATTCATACGTAAAGAAGAATGCAAACTAATATACCTAAAACAAAACTACAAATCTTTTTTAATAAACCATTGTTAGGACTTGAATTTAGGATCAATGAGCAATAGGGTGTGTGTTTAGGTGTTGTGTGTGTTTATTCTAGAGAGAGAAAGATAGAAAGTAGAGAGAGAAAGAGGGAGGAGGAGAATTAGAGAAGATGATTAGAATGAGATTAGAAGACACACCTCACTAATGAGGTGGTGATGGGGTATTTATACCCAATTACAAGGAAGAGCAAGGAGCTCTTGTCTCTTAGCTTTTAGCTATTTATCGGGTCTCGTGACTTTATTTAAGTCACGAGCCTATCACCTAACCTATTACACAATATTATTTCTCTATTTATTACAAGACTTTTATCTCAATAAGATTGTCACTTTTATCATTCCTAACAGGCCCCGATGAAAAAATGTACTCATATGCTATCCGCTTGAACTTCGATGCACCTGACCATAGCATGGATTACGAGGCACTGCTGGCATGACTAGTTGCCTCTGTCGGCAAAGGTATGAAAGACTTACACGTCTTTGTTGATTCACAAATATTTGTCGATTAGGTGGAAGGAAACAGAACCACAGCAACGGAAGAAGCTAAGAAATACAAGGAAGAGATCATGAATACAACGACCCTATTTCACAGGTTCCGGATCATGCATCTTCCCAAAAAATTAAACTCCAAAGCAGAGGTGCTAACCGGGCTTGCAACCATAATGTTAGAGTTCCTCAATCAAGAAGTATCGATGGGCATCAAAACAAGACCATCAATCGAGGTGGGAAGCGACGATAAAGGGGGAAAAGCAACAAGCAAGGTACCAATGAGAAAGCCAAATTACAATTAGGAAACTAGTAGAAGCAATTGAATAAACTTGTAACAACAACACATATCTAATAGCATTATGTAACCCATCTAAGGTAGCCATTTTCAAAGTGTTAACTCACCTCAGAGGGCCCATCTATTTTATATTTAAGTATTCGGTTTTTCATTTAATATGTTGAGATCAAATTCCTTTGGCTAAATAGCAATGATGCAAACACGAAGCATGATAAGCTCTGGATGACTCGCTACCTTCGGATGATGTTAGAATAACAAACATACCCCATAAACACGAAACACACATGGGAAGGCAAAGTCAAAACACAAAAACTTTGGCATAAGGCCGGAGGAGGAGTCACGACGACCTCCTCCTTCCTAGCAAATAACTCTGATGAACAACAACGTCATGGAGAGAACATATACCAATGAATGATAGAGGGAACAAGAGCAACCTGTAATGTATACGAACATAGCTAATGAACACTTGCTCCGGCATATGAGTTAATCCGGATGAAGACATCCGGTCCAAACAAAAAACATATAGCCGGAGTAAACATAAGGCGTTTGGGGGCATAAACCAATGCTAAAGTGCTAGATACACACGTATAAACATTACAAACAGGCTATACAATATGGAAACACGTCAAACTACGAAACCACGAGTTAACATTACATTGAAAAGAACTTATTACAAATAGCCGAACGAAGTCGGCGATACAGTTAATCGAACATAGTCGGTGGTTACATTGAAAGAAAAATAAAATAACACTTAACAAGCTAATAACCAGGCAAGTTCAAAGGCCAGACATGACAGTACAATCTTTGCTCCAAGAAGCAACATTGGGCTCACAGAGGCTTGACCAGCTATACTAAAGGTCCCAGGGGGAAGCCATTCGGCTTAGGGCGGGTGGCATGACTCATGATCTGCTGGATGGACAACCACACATCTACAGTCAGTTTGCTCCAAGTTCAGAGCAACAAATGTTCTCTGGCATACCACGTGCCCCTCCCCTTACAGAAACGGACTTACAAAAAAAAGATAACAAGAAAAGGAAAGCAAGAAATCTAAACCCTAGAAGGGGTAGCAGCAACCTTTTTATCGACAGTAGAAGAGGGCAGAGAACCATCACCTTTCCCTCCAACATAAAGGGCCACAACAACATCATTAGGACTGGAGGAAACACGCTCTGACCCTATCAAGGTCAGCTCAGCATCATCATCAATAGCATGAGATGCACCTTGCACAAACACATTCCCTAGGTTGGCATCAGCAGCTCTAACAGTCATCTCATGGTCCGGCCCATCAACCATCGTATTTGCCCACTCCTCGTTTGGCTCCAAGACAGCAACAAAGGAAGTAGGAACGGTATTAGAGGGCAACTCTAAGGACGCGAAAGCAGGTGTCACAGTCGACTCCTTTAAAACAGGAGGAGAAACACGAGCATCCCTTAAAGCGAGGACGTTGGCCGAACGAGCCAATTTTTCAGGATCAAGTTGAAGGATGACAGATAGAGGTTTATCGGCATGCTCAGAAATCTTGTTCAAAAAAGCATAATTAGTTTGGGCAACAAGGGGGAAGCTTCAACAGGCCTACCCTGCGCCCCAAGCATAAACTAAGAAATCTTCTCCAGAACAGCAGCAAACTCTTCTTTAGTCCGATGCATACTCAACCCACGCTCAAATCCAGCACTGGCCCCTAGAGAAAAGAGTTCACCCTGAACTCTGCTAAATTCATCAGAAGCAAGGAACTTCCGGACCAAACCCTAAAACTAAACCTGGAAGAAGGATACAAACTCCGGAGGAGTAGCCTTCAAACGAAGGATCTCCTCATCTTTCTCAGCCTCCAGAACAGTGGCCCGGTTTGAATCAGCAAAAAGACGAGCCACTTCAGCATGCATATTGTCGAGGCTCTTGGTAAGGGATTTGATCTTCTTCTTCCTCTCATTTCCTTTGGATTTAGATCTTGCAAATGCAGCATCAGAAGAGGAAAGTTTATCATTTAAGCCAGCAACCTATCTTTGCAACCCAGACACCTGAGACTCCAGCCTAGTCAAGCTAGCAAACTTCTCCTAATAACCCTTCAGCTTAGAATCCGTTGATTGAACATACTCATGATAAGACTGAAGCAAACCACAATACCAAGCCAGAAGCTCACCACCATGCAACATCATCAAGCAATAGAGAACACTCATTTTGGTAGTCAACTGATCAGAGGATAAAGCTTCAATCCGGACCATTTCTCTTGGTGTTGGAAATTGGTCCACAACAGTCTTACAAATTGAAGGATCCTTAAAAACTTCCTTGGTCAGAATCGACAAAGTAGGCTGGTGTGGAGCATCCCACTCCTCACGAGTAAACTCGCAATTCCCAGCAACACCACCTTCAGGATAGGTGGCATAGTAAGGACTAGGAGAAAAGGGGAAGAAGTCTCTATGAATGACATATCTGGAGATATCTCTGAATGAGAAAGCAAGGCCGAAGGAAGGCCGTGGGCGGATAGCACCGACAGGCGATGCAACAGCGGCATCGGTCATGACGCCCTTTCCTCGAGAATCTGTGAAATAAAAAAGATAAGATAAAAGGAAATAGGAAGAAGCATAAATAAGTTTAAGGAAGAACCAAGTACCTCGGGTACTCGGACCTTCAGCAGCGAGAGCAGTAGAGCCCCCGCCCTGGTTCCATGAGGAAGGGATCACAACAGCAAAATAGATCAGATTGACTAATGGAATCTCAAAACAAGCATCATCATCATCATCACTTTCTGCACCAGAATCATCAGCAAAAATATTGGGCCCGATAATGCTACCGGAGGAGTGGGCCATAGCAGACCTAGTGCGCTTAGCAACATGGCTCAAAGCAGCACCGAAAGTAGAGACATTTCGCTTTTGGGAAGCTTCAGCCTTGGCAACAACCTTAGCACTAGGGTTGCTAGCGGCAAGATCCTTCGGAGTCGGATCCGAGATAGAAGCATCAGCAGCAGCGAGAGGAGTACAATAAAAGGGAAGCCTCTGAAGGGTTGGCTTGATATCATGATGAGGCTCCCTTTGAACTTCAGCACCAGTCCAATCAAGAAGGCAAAGGAAGTCATGAGTACCCATAACTACAAAAAATAGAAATGAGGATCAGCGAAATAAACAAAAAAGAAAGATACAACAAAGACAGTTAACCCCCCCCCCCCCTTGGTACTATTTCCATCAGCACCCGAAGTACCGGATCACAAGTTCGACTCTTCCAAACACGTCTTAACCCAGACAAGACCAACACCCTCAGCTTTACTACATGTGCACTCAACCGGCGTACATCAACTATATTAAAAGAACCAACAGCAGGTCTAGGGTCGTCAATTGCTGATCTAGGATGCCTCCAAGACATGTAGTCAGGGATAGCCCTCCGATCAATCAGAAAGAAACCACTCTTTCAGTGCTTCATGCAAGAAAGGTTATCATCAATGCAAACTGGGTACGGAGCATGGCGTTTGGCAAAGGAAAACCAAGCACCTTTTTGCAAAGAGTTTGGAAGACCCAAAACAACGTCACTGTCGGCTCTAACTACAAAGACCGGTAAAGTACCTCGAAAGTAATAACCTGGTTGAGACCCAAAGGACCCAATTGGGTGAAATAAACCTTGTAATGCTTGATGAGGGCAAGTAAGAATGAAGAAAAAGGAATGCGAACACCATAAAAATCAAAGATACGATGATACACACCAATAGCATCGTCTGAAAGCTTGGACATCACAAATTCTTCCAAAGGGGCCGAGGGTGAAGGTCACGAGGAATTTTATACTTAATAATCAATTCGTTTAAATCATCTTGGGTGAGTCGGGAGTGGTACAGGTCCATATCTTTTTAGCCATAATTCAAAAATAAGAAGGGAAGAGGAAGGTACCTAAGCAGGGGAGGAAGGAATCCGGAGCAAAGTAAGCAGCGGCAGAAAGGAAAAAGATAGCTCTGGAAACAATATGTGTTTTTTTTACTACAGTAAGAGTGAAACAAGAAAGTAAAACGAGGGCGATATTTATAGGGAAAGAATAGAAAGGCGTGACGGTTGGGTAGTCATTATAGCACACTACATGTTAGAAAGAAAACATGTGGCTACAAGAAGGCCACGTCCGCAAAATACATGACATTAATAACACGAGTCAGGATTAAGTCTAGCACTGACGAGCTAGCTTGACAACACTAGGCTGGGGGGATATGATGAGGTGTCTCCCTCAAAACATCCGAGGAAGAAACGTAACTTGAATACCTCTACCAAACTAGCACGGGCCAAGACAGACAATACTCCGGAGAAGCTAACATGTCGAAGGACACGTCAAGTCCGGAGTCACCAAAAGAACTCCGGAGAGGCTGGTATGTCGAATGACATATCAGGTCTGGAGTCATCAGCCCCGTCCTAGCGCAGCGGTATCAGGTGACAGTCCGACAAAGGTACAATCCTTGTTTAGGACCACTGTCCTTAAAAAGACAGGTAGCCGACAATTGTATCAAGGCAAAGCACCACTATTGTGTCATGTAGTAAATATCAAACAGTATAAAGAGGGGAGCTCATTTCCCTAGGACGGAAGATATAACACCTACTTCGGACCATATTTTATATATTTTTCGCAATTATCTCATACCACCATACTTACTCTTACGCCGGAGTTGGTCTCGGATTAACACTCCGGGACGAGCTAACGGTACTCTTTCTTTTTTCAGCTCGGATACGAAGGAGTAAATCCCGAAGGAACCGAGCTGATCAAGATATTCAAAAAGGCTGAGGTCTCTTTTACCAAGCTCAAGAAGCCCACGTAAATTTACCTCAACAACCATTATAAAAGATTATGTGCCCATTTTTTTTTGCTTATTGCTTATTGCTTTTAATGATTTTGCGTTTTGATTTCTTTCCTTTTTTGCAGGTGCTTGCCGCCGCACCAACGCCGTCGCACCCCCACCTCCGAGCGCTCTCGTCGCCGTCGTGCATACAAACCCATTAAAACCCAACTCATACACCAACCAAAACCCTAAACGTTTTTTCAAACCTTCATTTGCAGACAGACATGGTGAGTCTCCTATTCAATCAATTTCTACCTTTTCCTTCTTGTTGCTTTTTATACATTTTTCTAATCTTAACATATTCATATTTTTAATTTTGTAGGCTTCAAAGAAAGGTGGAAATCCGTTGTAACTAAGAAGAAAACGGAAACATTTTTTGGTTTTTTTACTATTTATACATAGCTAAACAGCTTCCAATAGTTTATCAAACTAAAAGATACTAATTCAATATGTAATTTGCTTAAAATGGGTAGGAAATGAACATCAGTTCATTGATTAATGCAATTCACCAATGTAATGAAGTATTGAGTGTGCTATAACTTGGTTACAACTCGAGAAAGCCACACGACATAACTCAATTAGAAACTTGCAATTTTGTTTTAAAGGTTTTTCAAATTAATCGCACTGCAATTTTTTTTCACGCACTGCTTTAATTTTGATGTTACTAATTATATATTGTCAGTTTTGAGAGGTATGAGAGATTTACTTACGTTGACTTGATGTAGACGTCCACACAGTTTTGCTTGCCTGCAACCACAAAACGGCTATATGATGTGTCATAGGAAGAAAATCAAGAAACATGGAAACGAATTCCAAATTCGTTCAAACTATTAATCCCTATAAGGGTTTATTAGCCGATAACAATAAAACCATGAAACTGTGAGTTTCGTTGGTATTGATCGTGAAATTCAAGAACTAGCATTCGGGTTGTAATCCATGACGTGTAGTGTGGACTTATTCCATAGAGATCACTCCCTTTAGTGATTCATAGGGTTTCGGGTGAACAAGGGTTTTGTTTGTTGCTCCGTTTAAATACTCGAATAAAGAACAAAGAGGTTAGTAAATCGTTTATTATCTATGTTAATTAAATACATCATATACATCCATTTAGGACCATATCCGCTGCATATATTACGTGTTAATATAGGTTATTAGATAATAAATTCCTAACACTTTTTTACATATTTTAGTGGTGTAATTGAGTGACCATCAACCACATCAAATTAGTTATCTTGTTTGTCATGTGATCTCAATGCTCTAGATCCTTTTGGTAGTGGATCTTGATCAGTTTTGTCTTAACTTTTGACAGTGGGTTCATTTAAAACAAAGATATCAAATGCAAACCGAAACACAAATTGTAACAGAAGCATCATACATACGATTCAAGCCTTTTGATTCCAATATTCAAACACAAACTTGAACACAAAAAGCCAAGATTAATATCGCACATTAAAGAGATTTACCACCAAGTTAGAGTTTATTGTATGTGCAAAAATCCGAGTATGAATTTTGCATCAAAATCCTTTTTAGTTTTTTATGGAAATGAGTAGGGGCGAGCAGAAAAGTGAAATAACCGAATAAACTGAAAATCGAAACCGAACCGGAAACAACTAAAACGAATCTCCCTTCTTTTCCTTTTTTTTTCTCCTTTCTTTGCTTTCTCTTTTTTCTTTATCTCTCTGTCTTCTTTCTTACTACTTTTCTCATATCCTCTACTCCTTTTCTTTTACTTTTCTTTTTTCTCTCTTATCTCTCTTCTTCTTTCTTTCCTTTTCTTATTTCCTTTTGCTATCCTCTTTTTTCTATCTTAACCTTTTTTTCTTCTCCGCGCGCGCGCTTTTCTACTCTTCCTCTCCTCTTCGTACTCTCTTTTTACTTTTTTCTTTCCTCCTCTTTTTCTACTTATCTCTCTTCTCTTAATTTTTTTCTCTTTCTTCTCTTCTCCTTTCTCTATTTTCTCTTCCCTTTCCCTTATTTTCCTTTCCTTTTTTCTTTCTTCTTCTCTCTTTCCTTCTTCCCCCTTCTCTCTACCCCCTCTATTTTTTCCTCTCTCCTTACTCTTTTTCTTTCCTTCCTCCTCTTCTTTTCCTTTCTTTCTACTTTCTTCCTTTTCTTCTTTTCTCCTCCTCTTCTTTCTATCTCTTCTTCTCTTTTTATTCTCTATCCGCTCTTATACTTCTTCTCCTCTTCTCTTTTTCATTCTCCCTCCTCCTCCTCTCTCCCTTTCTACTTCTTTCCTCTTCTTCCTTTTATTTCTTCTTTTATCTTCTTTCTACCCTCTCATCTCTTAACTTTCCCCTCCCTTTCTCCTCTCTTCTTCCTTTCTTTCTTCCTCCTTTATCTCTATTTCTCTATCTCTTATTCTTTATTTCTCCTTCTTCTATTCCTCTTCCTTTTTCTTTTGTTCTACTCTTATTTCTCTATTCCTTCCTCTTTCTCCTTCTCCCTCTCTATCCTTCTCTTCTCTTCTTTTATTGCGTGAGCTCCTAGCCGGCGTCATGCGCATGCTCTAGCCTCGCTCATTTATCTTCTTCGGTTGGTCGCACTTTTGATGTGGGGTTGGAATGTGCGGTCTCTTTAGTTGATCTCTTCTTTTTTTTCTTTTGCATTCGGTTATCCTGTTATTTTTCCTTCCTTCTCCCTTCTTCCCTGTACACTTTTTATATCCTTCTCTTTTCTTCCTCTCTTCCTATCGCATAGTTTCTCCTTTCTTTATCTTCTTCTCTTTTTTCTATCTCCTTCCTCATTCTTCTCTTTCTTCCTTCCTCTTTCTCTTCTTCATTTTTTCCTCCTCTCCTTTTTTTTACTTTCCATTTTTCTTTTCTCTATCTCTTCTTTTTCTACTTACCTCTTCTTTTTATTTCTTATTTTCTCATCTTCCTCCCTTTTTCTTTCTCCTTACTCTCTTTTTTCTTCCTCTTCCTTTCTATAACTTTCTTCTCTCCTCTCTTCCTTATTCTCTCATCTTTCTCATTTTCTTTAATCCGCTCCTACCCTCTCTCTCTTTATCTTTATCTTTTTTTTTTTATTCTCTTTTCTTTCCTTTCCTTCTTTTTCTCCCTTCCCACTTTTCTTTCTCTTATTATCTTTTCTTTTTTTTTTTACTTTTCTTTCTTGTTCTCTCTTAACCCTATTTTTTCTCTTTTCTCCTCTAAATTTCTAAACCTCTTTATTCTCTTTTTTTCCTCTCTCCTCTATTCTCTCCTTTCTTTCTCCTTTTCCCTCTCCCTTTTCTTTTCTTTTCCCTCTCTCTTACTTTTATTTTTCTTATTTCTTTCTAATCTCCTCTTTCTTCTTCTCCTTCTTTCTACTTATACCTCTACTATTTCCTACCCTTTTCCTTTTCTTATTCTAATCCATACTTCTTCTTCTTTTCCTTTTTTTTTCTACTCTCTTCTTATAAGGGTTTATTAGCCGATAACAATAAAACCATGAAACTGTGAGTTTCGTTGGTATTGATCGTGAAATTCAAGAACTAGCATTCGGGTTGTAATCCATGACGTGTAGTGTGGACTTATTCCATAGAGATCACTCCCTTTAGTGATTCATAGGGTTTCGGGTGAACAAGGGTTTTGTTTGTTGCTCCGTTTAAATACTCGAATAAAGAACAAAGAGGTTAGTAAATCGTTTATTATCTATGTTAATTAAATACATCACTATTACATCCATTTAGGACCATATCCGCTGCATATATTACGTGTTAATATAGGTTATTAGATAATAAATTCCAACATTTTTTTACATATTTTAGTGGTGTAATTGAGTGACCATCAACCACATCAAATTAGTTATCTTGTTTGCCATGTGATCTCAATGCTCTAGATTTTTTTGGTAGTGGATCTTGATAGTTTTGTTAACTTGTGACTAGTGGGTTCTCATTTTAAAACAAGATATCAAATGCAAACCGGGAACACCAAATTGTACCAGAAGATATAATACGATTTCAAAAAAAAAGCTTTTTGATCCAATATTCAAACACAAACTTGAACACAAAAAGCCAAGATTAATATCGCACATTAAAGAGATTTACCACCAAGTTAGAGTTTATTGTATGTGCAAAAATCCGAGTATGAATTTTGCATCAAAATCCTTTTTAGTTTTTTATGGAAATGAGTAGGGGCGAGCAGAAAAGTGAAATAACCGAATAAACTGAAAATCGAAACCGAACCGGAAACAACTAAAACGAATTTGCCAAAATCGAACCGAACCGAACTATCAATTCGGTTTTCAGGTTGGATATGGGTTTGGCAGAACCGAAAACCGAATTTGTATAATTATATATATTTTTATATATAAAAAGACCATTAAAATTTTATCATATATAAAAAAACTTTTTTTATGCTTGAAATAATTTTTTTTTGCTAAATATTTATGTAATTATTATTATTTTAAAATAAATTGTGTAATTCGGGTCAACCCAAAAACCGAACCGAATTCAAATTCGGTTTTCGGTTCGGTTCAGTTTTCGGATCGACCAAAATAAAAATTTTAACCGAGCTAGGGGTGTTGATCGGTTCAGTTATCGGGTTATTCGATTTATTCGGTTCGGTTAAAAAAATTTTGGGTTAACCCGAAAACCGAACCGAACCGAAAACCAAATTTGAATTTGGTTTGGTTTTGGGTTGACCCGAATAACCCGAATTAGACTATTTATTAAAAAAAAGAAAAAAATACAGACATTTAGAAAAAAGATTATTTCAAAAATAAAAATGTTTTTTTTATATTAGGATAAAA
The DNA here is from genome assembly GCA_026074375.1 of Tanacetum coccineum. NCBI lineage: Eukaryota > Viridiplantae > Streptophyta > Magnoliopsida > Asterales > Asteraceae > Tanacetum > Tanacetum coccineum. Next base: position 32,503 of record BQNB010047155.1, on the reverse strand, counting down.
TTCTATTGATATTTTTATAATATAAATATATAAAAAATATATATATTTATATAAATTCGGTTTTCGGTTCGGTTCTCGGTTCAGACTGCCAAACCCATATCCAAACCCTAGAACCGAATTCGTAGTTCGGTTCGGTTCGGTTTTGACAAATTCGGTTCGGTTATTAGTTCGGTTCAATTATTTTCGGCTTGGTTCGGTTTTGGTTTTCGGATTTTTCGGTTTTTCTGCTCATCCCTAAACCGAACTAACCGAATAACTCGATAATCGAACCGATCAACACCGTAGAAATGAAGTCTTGAGGCTAGTGAGTTAGTCCATGTTTTCTTTAGCAAAAGGTTAGTCCGTGTTGATTTGCTAATTTCTTCTATCTGCTAGGCCCATTATGTCCCTCCAGTCCACATATTAGTCTCACCACCTATGTCACCATTTACATTTAGTGTTTCTTAAAACTACGAGTGTTCACAATTCGAGTAACTCGCAAGTATTGAAAATCGAAATCGAACTGAACTAAACCGAAATAAATCGAACTGAATTTATAACTGAACCAAATTTGTCAAAACCGAAACGAACCGAATTAAATAATCGGTTTTTGGTTTGGATATGGTTTAGAAAAAATGTCAACCGAACCGAACCGAAAACCAAATTCATAAAAATATCTTTTTTTACATATTTATATACATACTTTTCTTTTATAAATGAAACATTTTTTAAGCATGAAATGCTTTTTTTCTTTCTAAAATTCTATATAATTAAAATTTTAAAATATATAAATTATGTAATTCGGGTAAACCTAAAAATCAAACCGAATTCAAATTCAGTTTTTAGTTCGGTTAAATCTAAATTCAGTTTTTTCGATTTTACCAAAAAAAGCTAACCAAACCGAATGGCATGAAAAACCAGATAACCGAACCGATAAAAACCCCTACTTAAAACCTAAACTAAACTTTTATTCATCATAATTAGCAGCATTACATTATAAATTAAAATCATCATGCCTATTAGAAAAACTTAAATTAAACTCCACAGGGAAGGTGTTCGACCAAATTGGCACAGAGGTTTTGATATCTGCATGTCGATTTGATAAGTCTGATAACTTATAGGGTTTGTTCTCGTGTTCGCACTAGGTCGTCCTCACAACGTGCTTCCTCTGATGCTAGTCAGGAGATAACGTCTTTCATTTGTGTTTTTAAATCATATTATGTAATATGATGCATGTATACAACATATTCTTTATTTTATCAATATACATATGTCGTATGTGATTGGCTAATATGGCCCAATTTAAGAACACCTCGTTTCACATCTTTCCTTTCCGTTTCATGCATTCGCTTATTCCGTATTCGCTTGTGGTCATTGTTGTTTGGATGTGAAATCGACTTAAGTCACCCATTCCGGATATATCCCGTCAACAAGATTATCTCCATTTGTAACTTACAACGTTCGCCACAGACAGAATCTCTAGTTCTTTTTCGTCTTTGAGATCGGTGAACATAGGAGATTGAGGTATAACGTTGGTGTCGTTGTTCACTACAGGAAACACCAAAAAAGGCATGGCATATCCATAAGTCTTGTGATGCAATAACTTCCGGCGAAATTGTCACTCTCCCAAAATGTGTGTCGCGAAAGGTAATCTGGGGGGCGTGACTTCATAGTACAAAGTCACAAGTTATATCGAACAACCTGTATATGAGTCGTTTAGAAAATACACTTTCGATTGAATAAATAAGGTTTAAAAAAGACATGTTTTGATACAATACAAATAAAAGAGTTTTAAGTATTCACAACGAACGTTAAAGTAATGCAAGAAATCTTCGACTTGATGAAACCGAAAATTGTGACTCTAATGGGATGCTCCAAAGTAATCCAAGATAATGCAAGTTACGGACTTGAGAAATACATGCTAAAACGGTCAACATAAAGTTGGTGAGTTCATAGATTTCAGTAAGTTGAAATGTGGACCACAAGGTTTCCGAGTGTGACTATTATAACAAATATAATATCACTAGAAAAGTATTAATATTGCATTAAGCTCATTACACTGAAGCTTTAAGTAAAGTTCAAGTTGTTACAACTGTTGCCCCGGTAGGTGCTTTGCCAAACACCTAAAGTTCCTCAAATGAAATGCATTCGTTTGACCAGTACGATAGGTCAAGTGAGAGCTAACAACACCCGGACGGGGAAGTTCAATCCCAAATAGATATATCCATAACATTCGCGCTTACTACGTAATTAACTGTTCATGATAGCGGAGACTTCATGCCAATAGGGTAACTTAGGCTAATACACAAAGGTGTTAAGTACGTGTGTCCATAAGTAAAAGCATGCATTGTATTCTCGCCCCAAGTGTTTCAAATCAAGTATAAAGCGAGTAAAATTGGGGCTATGAAACTCACAAAGGGTAGGTAGAATACTATATTTCACACAACATAAGAATAGTTTAGAGAGAGAGAGATAGGCAAGAGAGGTAGAGAGAGGGGTGAGTGATTTTCTATAGAGAGAAAGAGAGAAGAGAGAAAAGAGAGTATATTAGATTAGAGAAATGGAAAATCACCACCCCACATCCCTCCCTTAGCCTCCTATATACTGGTGTGGGATGCTTCCAAGTTTACCTTGGGAGGCGATGTGGGATATTATAAGTTTACTTAACATACATAACCGATAATAACTAAACATAGAAATATGACCAACTAATCGACACTTTTCTTATTCCTAACAATCTCCCCCCTAAGGGGTGGTTACTAAGGTCTTACAAAAGATCGTATGTCAATTGCCTTTGATGTTCCGCCAACATATTCTTCAAGTGTTCTAAGCTGCTCTCTGTGCTTCAGTGTCTTCTCAGTTGCTTTAGGCATAGCCTTCGACCTCTTGATGTCATTCTTGGTCCGTTCTCTGCCCTTTAGCTTCACATTTCCATGACCCAATTTTTTTCATTCAACATCTTGAGCAAATTATCTTGAACCTTCATGAGAGTACCATCACAGAACTTGTGTACTTCTTCATGCAACATAAGGGATTTCACATGGTACTTGTTAAGGTAGACAACTCCCTTTTCTGTTCCAGTCATTGTGTACGATATCTTGTGTTTTATTCTTGAGATGTAGAATTTTGGCTTGGTAAGGTTTAGAGTGCGTTGGTAGCTTTCCACACCTAGCTGGGTGTCTTCAATCCTGTTTTTTTATCACAACTCTTCTAATGTAGAGGAGAAGTGTATTGATGAATGTAATCTCTTAGTATAACTTTAGATGGTGAATCTTTCCTTGAACCTTCAACAAATACATGTCTTCTATGTCATTAAGGTTGAGTCTTGAAAGGTCTGCATAGCTAAACTCATACTCTTTATTGTCTGTTCTCTTGACCTTGATTGACGTTAGATAACTGTAACCCTACTTCTTTTTAACATCAAGACTCACAACATTAATGATCCTCTTATTAGAATATACTTTATGTGTTGACATGTTATCCATCTCTGCTTTGAAGAAATCTTTTCTCATGTCATCCTAGTAATGAATACCATTCAGAGCATCAACATAGTAAAGTTGAACTTCTTTGCTCCATCTATCTGAGATCATATCTTTTATCCCTTCAATGTAGTATCTGGCAGCATAATGTTTGGCGAGGGATGAAGTATACTTCTTTTCCATGCTAATTTAAACAAGGTAGTAGAAGTCTCTATTGTAGAAGCGGTTGTCGGGTTTTGCACTTTTAGACATCTGTTTCTCAAAAGATCGAGGCTTGGATAAATCATTATCACCATCACTCCACTATACTTCTTCTAACATTGCTGCTTTTATCTTATCGACGTGATATTCTAACTCAACATCGTTCTTGTATCGGCTCTTCAACATTTCAAGTACAACACCTTCCAGATCGGCTATAGTCATCTTGTCTTTCTTGATAAGTTCTTTAATTTTCTTTGCCACTATGACTGTTGAGAGTGCAAGAATACAATCTTCATCTTGATCAATGTTAGATTTTAAAAGCATGTAAACCAGTTGGACTTTCTTTCTTTAGCAGCCCGTGTTAGGATATTCCTGTATAGGTTCTTCACCTTTATCTTGGGGTTGATCACTAGGAATGTCATCTTGAACAGAATCCATGGGAGCTTTATCTTTCTTTGATGATTTAGAGGAGGATTCTCTTGCATCCTTCCTTCTTTACTTCTCTTTTCCCCCTCATGATCATTGGGATGATCCTTATCATCGTGAGGCCTTTTCCTTAAGGTTGGCTCTATATCTTGTGCATTCAGGTGTTCTTGATCAAGGGACATGGAGTCAAATAATATATTGATGATGTGTCATTTTATACACTTTTTTGGGGTCGTTTAACCCCCTAAATCGTGCATTTATGCCCAAAATAGGTACTTAATCATTCCTTTTCATGTATTTGGCATTTGGAAGACATTTGGAAGAATTACACGTGACTTGGGCTCATTTGGAGAAGAAACGGACAAGACTACGAACATACACCAACATCACTCAAGATAATGTCATCAGCAGTTGGAGACGGCGTCACCATTACAACGTGACGCCGTCACAACGAAGACCAAGACGACGTCACTAGATCTCACGACGGCGTCAGAGTACATGACCTAGCCCATTATCTAGAATATTCTCTATCATGACGGCGTCACGACTAAAACGCGACGCCGTCACAGCAATTTTCCTATATATACAAGCTCGAATTTATGGTTTTGAGTGTGTAACTTTAGAATAAAAAGAGGGTACAAACCCTAGTTCGTTTTGCAGCTGTTAGGGACGATTATAAGGCCTAAAAACCCTATTTTACTTCCTCCAACTCATGTTTTAATTAAGTAAGGTTTACTTAATCATTCAATATGTCTTGTTGTGTGGTTATTTATTGTTCTTGCTTTTATCTTTAACATGCTTGGCTAAATCTCCTATTGTGTTTATTTATAATTATATAAAACCTAGAATGTAAATGTTAGTGGTGTTGCTTCTTGTGATGGATGTGCACGTTAGGTCTTAGAAAACCAGCTTTTGTCTGTATCGCTGTTGATATGTCTAGGGAAACGTGATTGTGTAGAAAGGATACCATCGGGTAACAGTCTTCATACTACCTTGCCCCCTAATATGGTTGATCCACTTTTAATGTATTTCACATGCACTTAGTGTACCCCTAGGGGCCTTGTAATAGTCTTCATACTACTTTACTTGTGCGTTGCTTTAGCGGAATACTAAGTAGACGGCGGGTTCGTGTAATTCGTTCATGACTTAGGAAATAATTACATAGATCATCACAAGTGTGACAAGGCAAGAACACTAGGAGAAGCAATCTAGGGAGTAATACATGATTAAATAAACACAGTCTTTTATCTTATTGTTATCACCAGTAGTTTAGATTTATATTTAGTTTAATAGCTAAAACCAAACCAATCTCTCAAATATATGATTTTACCTGCTTTCATAAAACATAAAAATACAAAAATAATCTTCTCTTGACCCTTAGAATTCTGTTAGACCGTGATTAATCCTTCCTAACCTATTCCTCGAGTGAACGATAACAACCCCCCTGAGTCTTGCCTATACTACTACTACAACGATTAGGTGTTCTGCCTAGGGAGTTGTAAAACTTCGTGTAGAAGTCCTACGATGATCGCACATCAAGTTTTTGGCGCCGCCGCCTGGGGAATAGTTAGGCTTTGATTATAGTTTAGCTTAGTTCTACTCGCTTGAATCATTTCAAGTGAGACTTTGATTTTCGCATATTAGCTTTCTTGTAGTCTATCTTTTTTTTTTGTAATTTCCATTGACTATTCCATTCTCCATCATGGAGCACGCGAATCCATCATCGACCTTAGAATCTCTTTCTCAGGAATCCCTTGACACTACTCACGCTAAGTTCGCGGCCCGAATAAACAAGCTATTAACAATGAGGCAGACTATTGACTCTCTTATTTTCAAAACTATTAATGAAATGACCAACCAATCTTCCGACTCTGAGATTTTCTGCTGTGAGGAGAGAATCAAGGAACTTGAATTAAGTACACAACGAAGAAACAATTTTGAGGGTGAATTGTTCAAAAATAGGTTTCTGACAGAGAAAGAACTAGCTTACTAACTATTAGGAGAACCTCAACCCCCTTTCTCGACCCTAAAGCCCAAAATTAGGAAAGGTAACCCTTGGAGTTTAAAGATCCCTTGTGTAATCGGCACCGTCTACATGGGCCATGCATACATAGATCTACAATCTCCTGTCAACATCATGTCTCGTGCTTATTACAACAAAATAAGAGAAAAACCCTTTCAAGCATGTAGGAACCCACACCAACCATACAAGTTTTGCAACTTCGTTGGAAGTGCCAAAAACATGCATATATTTATTGGAAATTCATCGTTATGTTGTGGACTTATATTATTCTATAAGATTGGGAAGCATCATTGATAGTGGGTTAAGTGAAGTGGTCTTGGGACAACCTTTTACGCATACATCTAAGCTCACTTATGACGAATCCTTAGGGGGGGATTAATTAGTTTGCCCCAAGAGTACATGACGAGGTTGTGTTTAGAATTGCATCAAAGGACAAAAGAATTAGATCATAGTATCCCCCATTTATAAAAAAGGATAAGTTTGAAAAGCGTTCCTTTTGTGGATAGCTTGAAGGTTAGAAAGATTTGGATTAAGCATGTTCCCTTGAAATAAGAAAAGGTGTATTACAAAGCTTTGCATGAACCTTGGACAATTTATAAAAAGAAGATAGGGAGACAATCGAAAAATCAAAAACAGGAATGGATGATGAAGGAGAAGTCACGTAAGGACGTGTGACTTCGAGTCTAGCTACAAGACTCGTTAATAAAGAAAAGCGCTTCTTGGGAGGCAACCCAATTTACTTTTCTCGCAAATTAGGAGTGTCATGTGTGTTTTAATTCTTTATAGTTTGTTTTATTATGTTTGAACTATCTTGTAAACATGCTTTGTTTGTCTTTAACCTCGTTTTAATTTCAATCAAAGGTATTTTGCAACAATAAGTGTAGGGGAATTTATCTGGCTTTTGAGCCAAATTCAAACATGTTAAATGAATTGTTTAGATTAATTCGCGTCAGTTTCGAGTCATATGATTGAATTGTTAAATCTCAGGTTTTATGCAGCAATTTGTACAGGAATTAACTTATGGAATCAAGTGCTACAAAAAAATTTCATCAAAAACAAAAATTTTGTTTTTCACAGACTGTGGAAACGGCGTCACAATTTACACGCGACGCCGTCACCACGACACTTGTGACGGGATCACAACAACCCTGACGGCGTCATACGCCCAAGTCCAGAAAACTCAAAGTTTTTAATTATTTTTGAAAATAAAACTTGCACAACATTTAAAATATGTATTCTTCTGTTATAAACCTGCAAAAACCTAATGAGTTTAACAATTCTCTCATCCTATCTATCGAGTCGAACCCTAAATTCGCATTGTATATTTGTTTGTCGCACATTTTATGCTTGGTGTAGTTGTCTTTCTCTTTGATTACAGGTTATATTTGATGAGAAGAAGCTTGGAAATTCTTAGGAAGTTTCATTGGATGATTCTTGGAGGACGATTTAACCAGTTATCGCATGTTTCTTCTTTATTATTGAGCAAACCAGGGGAGTACTAGTTTTTTTACCTTGTTTTCTTTTCCCTTTATTCGTTCTTACGGGTACTTCTAGAGAACATTGGGGACAATGTTTAACTTAAGCGTAGGGGGAAAATAAGACTTAAAAACTATTCTTTCATTTGTCATTTGCTTTGTCCTTAAAATGATGGGTAATATATCGAAACATAGCATAAGAGGTGATTTTTACCCAAATTTAAATTTTTTTACGACACATACCAACGAAAACCGAGTATTAATAGCGTCTCATGGATAGGAATTTATATGACTAGCATAATAACCCTCAGAATTCCACCCAAAAAATGAGGTTCGACTTTAGATCTTTATGAATTTGGGTAACTAATATTGAAGCCCAGATATTATCATAACCCTAAGGAAGGTGTGGTGCCGGTGTGGTGATGATGTGATGGTGGGGATGACGGCGTCAGTGATGGTGCACCGGATCTGGTGGTAGCGGCGAAGGTGGGTAGCCGTGACGGGGATGGTGTGGTGGGGAAAGTGGTGTTGATGATTTAGGCGGCGGTGGGTGGCCGGAATCCGGCTGGAATCTGTCCGGAAAAAAGGAGAGGCGCCGGAAATGAGAAAGAGGGGGAGAAGGGAGGCTAGGGTTTGTAAGAAAAATGAGTATAACCCTAATGTTTTTGTATTTATACTAAAAACTTTGAAAGGAAAGTGACAAGTACTAAATAGTTTAGGGGTTAATGTTGTAAATATTAAGTGTAATTTTGTGAAATAATGGTTCGGGACTCGTTTAGGCTAGTTAACGGATGATTTAAAACACGAAAGTTTCGCCATTGCGTTTCAAATGATTTTTTTCATAAAAATGAGTATTTACATGACTATTATTTTATAAATATTTTTATAAAATATATTTAAAATGATTATTATTTATTTATTTGGTACCATTGGGTGTCGCGGGTAAGCTTTGTCTGTAAAAATGAAACTTTATTTTGAACATTCGCGTTTTTAAATAAACGCTTTTGAATAAAATATTAAATAATTTATTAAATATTTTTATTTAATAAAAAGTGATAATTAAATATAAAATTTAATTAGATTAGTGTCGGTATGCGTTGTGTTAATCCCAAAGCAAAACCCGAGCCCGGGTCCTAGTTATATATCCCGCGCGTCACATTAAATGTGTAGGGGTATATATATATTTAGATATTTTCTAAAATATCTAAATATATATATAGATATTTTCATATGAAAATATCTAGTTTTTATTTTTCTAAAAATATAAATTTTCTTTTCTCTCTCAACTCTCTCTCTTCTCTCTCTCATTTCGTCTCTCTCTCTCTCTAGTTTCTAGTTCGTGTTTCGTGTTATGAAGTGAAGTGGTAAATCGGAACCTAAAGTTCTCAAAGACTTTCTCACGATGATTCAACGAAATCTTCAAGCTCAAGTTATTACTGTACGTACTGACAGAGGCACGAAATTCTTGAACAAGACACTCCATGCTTATTTCAAAGAAGAAGATAAATCGGGTTTCTTTTTGAGTCGCTTCGTTGAAAAAAAAATAACGACGTTTTACGCTCTTTTGTTTTTGAGAAGAACGATCGAACGAGTGGAAAACACGTTACGATCGAACGAGTGGAAAACACGTTACGATCGAACGAGCGATCGAACAAGCGTGATCGAACGAGCGATCGAACTAGCGTGATCGAACGAGCGATCGAACAAGCGTGATCGAACGAGCGATCGAACAAGCGTGATCGAACGAGCGATCGAACTAGCGTGATCGAACGAGCGATCGAACAAGCGTGATCGAACGAGCGATCGAACAAGCGTGATCGAACGAGCGATCGAACTAGCGTGATCGAACGAGCGATCGAACAAGCGTGATCGAACGAGCGATCGAACTAGCGTGATCGAACGAGCGATCGAACGAAGCGATCGAACGAGCGATCGAACGAGAGGATCGAACGAGCAAATTTTTTGGACCGAACGAAATTTTTTTTGAAATTTTGTGTGACGAAAAGGGTTTCAGTAAAACGGCCATAACTTTTGATCCGTAACTCCGTTTCAGGCCCGTGAGCTCTCAAATCGAAGAGAAAAACGAGACGGATCACGCTGTAACCATCCTTTGGCAGGTTAAGTCTGTGTTTTTCGAGGGGGGGGGGGGGGGGGGGGGGGGGGGGGGGGGGGGGGCCCTAAAAGGGGCGTTGGGTTTCATGATTTATTCGACATTTTTTTCAACACACATTTTCTGGAATTTTTGTCCACAGTATTGCAAGGATACGAAAGCTGTGCACTGAAACATGGGGTGTTTCTATTGATTGGGGTGGTGTGTGGGGGGGGGGGGGGAAAGTTTTTGGAGTGAGAGTTTCGGGTTTATTTATTAAGACGTGTAAAATCCCGTGGACGTGAATTGCTTACACAACCACAACTTCAATCACATCATATCCACTTAAGATCCAACAAAATCCTTCACACTTCATAACAAATAACCAATCATTCATCATGTCTACTCCAGTCAACACATCCTCCACAGATAGTCAAATGCACAATAATATAATGGCAGCTGGTTCGAAAGATAGACCACCAATGCTTGGACCAGGCAGATATTCACAGTGGAGATCACGTTTTTCTACGGTACATTGACACAAAACCAAATGGTGGCGGACTAAAAAAATTCCTGCAAAATAAATGGTACCCTACGTGCCAACAAGTGACTAATCCAAGCGTTCCAAAGCACACAGTACCTGCAGTTCAACAACATACAGCAATTGAAACTGTATTGAACATGACCTCCAGAAACATAGAACACTTTCAGTCTGAAAAAGAAGCAATTTCATTTCTTGCTTTTTAAGTGTATTGGAGATGACACTATTCCACTGTTGATGCATAGCACAACACACAAATGAAATGTGGAATAGCCATTGAAGGGAGGCTAACAACAGGGTGAATCGTGAATGTACAAGATTAAAGACCAATTAGTCTGGGAAATTTGGAAGTTTACTTCTCAGATGGAGAATCCATGGAGTCGTATTACTCACGATTTTACAAATTGATGAATGAGTTAACAAGGAACAACTTGCAAGTTACAACAATGCAAGTGAATGTTCAATTTCTTCAACAACTACAACCAGAATGGTCAAGATTTATATATTATTACATAATTATGGCTGCACAGCGAGCAGGGGAGGGGGAGGGGGGGGGGGGGGGGGGGTAATCAGAGCGTGTGGTCTCCTATCATAGACTGAGTTATACATCAACCTGAAGGCGCGTCACACTCGGTGCGTGGATTATATATCTGAACGTGCTCTAAGCGTGATCACAGCCAAAGAGTGCAATCTCATATAGCTACATCATTCTAGCGTACTGGCCACACACTTGTCCTCTAATACTACTATCTAAAGAACACCAAAACCTCTACACAAAAGGCACATCTCAGCCTACACTTCCACATACGACCACAACTGCACACCAGCACACAACGAGCAACGTGTTCGCCACAACGCAATTTATGTGACCGTGCAAACATAGAGCTCTGTCTCTAGTAGAAGGGATATCTCTCTATCAGGAGTAACTGATGCAAGGGGCGGGGGGGGGGGGGGGAGGAGAGGACAGGGACACTATCTCTCAAAAGTATGTGCAATAAGACCTTGCAAAGTATGTTCAAGAAGCTCTACAAACCTACCACAACAACCTTCCCGAACTTCTTCAAAACCCAAGAACAAGACTGAATGATACCACACGAACCACGGTAGAACAAATGACAATCATCAAGGCAGTTGGGAATCCAGGGAAACAATGACAGGTGCTGGCGCTAGGGAAACATAGGCAGTCAGGTATGCAACAGACTGATACAGTGCTTTAACTGCAAAGGGATATGGCACTATGCAAAGGAATGCCAGGAACCAAAAGCGGTTAAAGAAACCGTATCACAAGGAAAAGATGATGATGTGCAAACAAGCTGAACAAGGTGTTCCTCTGCAAGCTGATTGGCTAGAGGACACGGATGAAGAAATTGATGAACAGGAATTGGAAGCACATTACAGCTACATGGCAAAGATTCAGGATGTCTCACCTGAAGGAACCAGTTCTACTGGTCAGCCATTGGAACAGGTACAAAATCATAATGAAAGTAATGTGTATGACAATGTGAGACGACATTCTGAGCAACCTGAATCCATTAACGACACATATGTTTTGGAGAAGGATGATAGCAATGTCACTCCTGATTCATCAAATATATGTACTAATGATAATCGTTGATCAAATGCTGCAGAAAGTGTCGATGAGCGTGCTGCCGCTTGCTATTTAATTGCTAATTTAACTCTTGATACGGAGGAAAAACAAAAAGATTAAAGCAATTAAAGAAAGCAAACGCATCATTGACTCAAGAATTGGAAAAGTGCAAAACTAACCTTGATAAAACTAATAGTGCTTTGGAGGAGGCTATTAGTTGTCGGGATAGTTGTCTGATTGCACTCCAGAACAACAGAAATGAGTTTGAGAAGTACAAAGCCTTTAATGACCGGACGATTGATTATGAGATTCTCAAACAAAGATTAAAAGAAACCTAGGACTATTAGCTTCAAAAGCACAATGAAAATAAAGAAGGTTTAAAAACTAAAATCCTATGAAATTCTGTTTCTTAATCAGAAACACGATGAATTAGTCCAAAAAGAGTCTGTAACAAAAGTCACAACTGGAAGGTTATCTCAAAGAGAACAACACAGGTCATCGGATTTAAAGGTTAAGGAGGAAAAAAATTTGACAAAATTATTGAAATGGACAAACAGTTAAAGTTTTTAACTAAATTTTTTATACTCGTAATCATCAATACAGACCATCTACATATGTTAGCAACCAAATGCTCGGACATATAATGGAAACCCAAACCTTTGCTAATCCAAGGTACCTCAAGAATCTCAATCGATAAGACCCTGTTTGTATTAGATCCCATATGATACTTCTGATCCTAGCAAAACAGATTAGCCCCTGCCAGGGAAGGAACCATGACTCTTGATAAACGAGATAATCAAAATTGAATAAAGATTTTGTTAAACCATATGATTACACAAAACAAAATAGTCTTTATGAAATTTTTAAAGGACCCTCACTGGAGTATCTTTATCAGTTGGAACGCGGAAAAGAAGTTAAGAAGACAATGTGGAGAAAACCGTTTGTTAGAACAAAACCCAAACATTGCTAAAAACATTGCCTTTCTACCCGTTTCAAAATCCATTAGTAAAAGTAGACAAGTTTTTAACGAAATGACATTTAACATCAATCAATTTCGGGAAATTGTTGATCAAACTTGGTTTAAACATACTAGTGATTACTTCCGCGTGCCAACTGCTCATGATATGGAACTTTTGATACAAACCTTTCTAATGCCTCTTTCCATAAAATCACAAAATGATAGCTTTCGTTTTGAACATGAACTTAAAACGGAAATGCATGAAGATTTTGAGTACGTTAAATCCCTTGAAAAAGAGATTGACGAACTTGAATCTGAGAAGGCTGATTTTTCAAATATGTATGATCTACTTCTTGAAGAGTGTGTGTCTAAAAGATGTTACTTGGTTTCAATATATGCATCTCTATCTGATTAAATGCTAAATCTGAATTACATGCCGTGTATCTTCATAAAGTTCAAAGAATGTGAAATGTCATGCACCAAAGCTGTCAAAGCAAACTGAATCTGTAAATAACGAAGATTCATAATAAGGCTTTTAAAGAGTTTTTCTAAACTTGAAAACACCGTCGTTTCTCTTGAAACTTTCTTACAACATTGTAAAGAACAAATGAAAAAACAACCATTTTGCAAAGAAAATGCTTCAAATGTATTTCGAAAAGAACGTGAAACAATATCATGAAATACCAGATTTGAAAGCTCACCATGCAAACAAGTACAATGGTGATATGAGTTAAAAGAAACTCATTCTGAGGTAACAAAAGAAAGTCCTGTGGTAACTCAGTTTGATAAAACCACTTTGTTCGAACAACCAAATGCTCAAGAAAACGGATTCAAAGAAACCCAAAAATCATTTATTAAGGAAAACCGACTCTTTTTCAAATTCTCCTGCAATTAGAAAGTTTTCAAACAAACAAGTCGGATTAATAAAACTAATGATTCTGGATGGTTTTATTTAAACCAGTCACTCAACAGGAAGTATTGCCTCAAAAAATCTAGAAACCAAGCGGTTTACAAAACACAAATGGTGCTTAAACCAGGAAAGATAGAATTGCATCCAACCACAACACAAACAAGACCACACAGTTGCCTCAATGCTTCTAGAATACTAATCCACACATGTCTAAATCTTCAGGAGTAATTCACCAAGTACAAGTTTAGCAGACCACAGCTTTAGAGAGCATCAAGTGATAAGAAAAGGACGGCAAACATTAGTCAAGTGAAGTTTACAAAGAGGAAGTAGAAGACCTTCATAGATTTCTAGTAATTTTCTAAGAAAACAAAGTCTTGTAACTGCGTTAAATGACAGTTCAAACTCCAAGAACATCGAATTAAATGTTGATTTGTGCAGATGTGGAAAAAGTGTGTTTAATTCAATCATGATGCTTGTGTTCTTCGATCTTGAAAGACGTTAATGCTAGAACTAAGAAGCCTTCATGAAGTGCCTATTAGTGCTAGAAAACCCAAGAGAAAAGCGAACAAGATCGTTGCAAGCAACCCCATAAAAAACAGGTTGCCTCAGTCCCCACAATCAAAATCGCAAGAAGTGGGTGGTTGGTAGTGCTACTATAAGAAAGTTGTATGAGGATACAAACAGAATGGAAATGGTGGATAGCTAAGAGATGTCCATCAGATTATAACTGACTCAAAAGCCACTCAGGAACCAAAAAGAAATGGATGCTAAGATTAGGAAAGATGATGAATCAACAAGTATTAGTCCCACTATAGACATTGTCTCTAGGATAACTAATGTCTTGAAGATATCAAATTCCTTAGGATCCAATTTGTCCAATATTCCATCGTCCTCTAATTCTCTTGCAGATTGTACAACTCATCCTATTCATTGTTGACTCTGGATGCACAAAGCACATGACGGGCAATCTCAAGCTTTTGTGTAATTTTGTGGAGAAATTTCTAGGTACTGTTCGTTTTGGAAATGATCAGTTTGCTCCAATTCTTGGTTATGGAGATCTGATTCAAGGGAATGTAACGATCAAACGGGTTTATTACGTCGAAGGCCTCAATCACAATCTTTTCTCGGTTGGTCAATTCTGTGATGCTGATTTAGAGGTTGCTTTCAGGAAATCTACATGTTTTGTGAGAGATCTTCAGGGAAACGATTTACTAACTGGTAGTCGTGGATCTGATCTCTACACAATATCTCTTCAAGAAACAACTTCATCAACTCCAATCTGTTTCATGCTAAAAGCTCCCAACTCAAGCATGGTTAAGCAATCGAAGACTTTCTCATCTTAACTTCAGATTACAATCACCTTACACTCCAAGAAAGATGATGGTTTGTGACAGGCTATACCTAAGTAGACATATGTCCAAGGATCAACTTTTGTTCCATCTTGGAAATGATATAGCAAAAGAAGTTCATTCAAGACAAAAGCATTTCCTAGTTCAAAGGAAGGCTAAATTTGCTTCACATGGTCATGTGTGGTCCCAATGCCGATGCAACATAAATGGGAAGAAGTAAATACTGGTAATTGTTGATGACCATTCAAAGATTCACTGGTCTCTTTTTCTACGACCCAAGGATGAAACACCAGAATTCTCAAAGATTTTCTTTCTCACGATGATTCAAACGCAATCTTCAAGCTCAAGTTATTACGTCCGTACTAGACAGAGGCACTGAGTTCTTTGGGAACCAAAGACACTCCATGCTTATTTCAAAGAAGAAGTCATTGAACAACAAACTCCACTTCCTCGAACTTCCTGACAGAACGGCGTTGTCAAAGACGGAACGTACTCTTGTTGAGGCTGCTCGAACAAGCTCTCATCTAAGCTTCTAAGCTTCCATATCATTTTTGGGCTGAAGCGTTTGCAACCGCATGCTATACTCAGAACCGATCAATCATCATATCGACTCATGGAAAGACGGCTTATCACATCATTAATGACAGGAAACCTTCAATAAAACATCTTCACATCTTTGGTTGCACTTGTTACATAACTAGAGATGGGGAAAATCTAGATAAGATGAAAGAAAAAGGGGATCCATGTGTCATGGTGGGATATTCTACTCAGTCGAAGGGATATCGTGTTTACAACAAGCGAACAAGATTGATAGCTGAGTCCATACATATCAAGTTTGATGAAATCAAAGAAATGATGTCTGATCACAACAGTTCAGACCTCGCACCACAACGACAAGAGATGTCTGTTGAAAATGTCTCTTCAGGCCTCGTTCCTCAAGGACAAAAGGCGTCAGATTATGACAACTCTGACCCCGTGCCCCCAAGACAAAATGTTGTTCCTACAGCAGAAAAGACAGATTCGTCACAACAAGGGTTAGAATTTCTCTTCAGTCCTTTACTTGAAGAATATTACAATCCAACACACGGTCTCGCTGAGGAAAACAACAATGATCAAGCACCGAATGCATCATTTCAAGAAGCTGAATTTATCAATCCTTTTTGTACACGGGTACAAGAAATTGGTGAGTCTTCCTCACGCAACATTGATAATACCGATGTGCATTCATTTCAACCACAAAGTCATGATTACCGATGGACCAGAGATCATCCATTAGAACAAGTTCGTGGAAATCCAACCATGCCAGTTCAAACAAGACGACAGCTTGCCACAGATCCTGAAATGTGTATGTTCGCGCTCACGGTGAGTATTGTTGAACCGAAGAACATTAAGGAGGCAATGGCTGATTCTGCATGGATCGAAGCAATGCAGGATGAACTTCATCAGTTCGACAGACTAAAAGTCTGGGAACTAGTCGACAAACCATTTGGCAAGATGATTATAAAGCTAAAGTGGTTATGGAAGAACAAGAAGGATGAAGATCAGACTGTAATTCGCAACAAAGCACGACTTGTTGCTAAAGGTTATGCTCAGGAAGAGGGTATTGATTTTGAAGAATCATTTGCTCCAGTTGCTCGCTTGGAAGCAGTTCGGATTTTCGTTGCCCACGCAGCACACAAGTCTTTTCCAATCTATCAGATGGACGTGAAAACGGCATTTCTTAATGGTCCACTGAAGGAGGAGGTTTATGTTGCTCAGCCAGAAGGGTTCGTTGATCCAGATCATCCAGAAAAAGTCTACCTTCTAAGGAAAGCTTTGTATGGATTAAAGCAAGCTCCAAGAGCCTGGTACGATGAACTATCAAACTTCCTGATGTCCAAAGGCTTTACTAAAGGTACAATTGACCCAACTTTATTCAAGATAAAATACGGGGAGGATATTCTACTTGTGCAGATTTACGTTGATGACATAATTTTTGGGTCTACAAACCCTAAATATTCAAAAAGATTTGAAAAGTTAATGCACAGTAGATTTGAAATGTCCTTAATGGGGGAGATGAAGTTCTTTTTAGGACTACAGATCCACCAGTCCCCAAAATGTATTTTTATCAATCAGGCCAAGTACGCTTTAGAAATTCTGAAAAAGCATAATATGGACAATTGTCACTCCATTGGTACACCATTGGCTACAAAACCCAAACTAGATGTAGATTTGAGTAGAGAACCCATAGACCAATCTGATTACCGTAGTAAAATCGGGTCACTCATGTACTTGACATCTAGTAGACCAGACTTAGTGCAAGCAGTATGCTATTGTGCACGTTATCAAGCACGACCAACACAAAAGCACACAAGGAGTTAAAAGAATCTTTTAAATACCTAAAAAAGGGTATCCATTAACATGGGACTCTGGTATCGCAAAGGATACCTGCTTTGAAACTAACAGATTTTCAGACGCTGATCATGCCGGATGCCCTTGATACACGAAAAAGCAACTTCTGGAGGATCAAATTCCTTGGTGAAAAGGCTTGAAGTTTGGATGTCCAAAGAAACAAAACTGCACTGCAAATGCCTTCACAGAGGCAGAGTAACGTGGCGTTATCTGCAAGTTTGAGCTCAAGTAAAGGGATGAGGACATAATTCTTCAAGATTTATGGCTTCAACTACAACAGAAATACCATTGTATTGCGACTCTCAGTCAGCCCGATAGCAATAACATGCAACCCCTTACAACATTCCCTCGGACAAAAGCACATCCATACTCGTATCATTTTCATAAAGAAACAGGTTGAAAATGTATAATTGAACTTATATTTTGACAGATACTGAATACCAATTAGCTAACATGTTTACGAAAGCCCTTCTTGAGGATCAGTTATTAAGTCATCTGTCAGAAGATTGGTATGAATGTATTTGACTCCAGCTCGATCTGGAAAGGTTCTGAAAATGCAGACTTAATGCTTGTAATATCATCATCAACATCACCATGTAAATATTTTGTAGAAAAGAAAAATACAAAAATATAAAACTTCAAAGAAATACAAAATCAGAAAAAAAAACTAGGAAAATTTCCAAAAAGAATCTTCTCGACATGTCTCTTGGAATCGATAACATTTACGTGCTTAGAAATGTCGATTAACATTGACATGTGTGTGTAAATGAAGTTCGAACGAGAGTTTGCAAATAGTTTCAAAACATGTCATTTCTAATTTTCTTAATGGCTTATGTGCAAATATCAGTACATAACCCAAACTTCATATAAAGGAAGGTTTATAACTTATCCTCCAAACTGAGTAAATTAACGTTACTCAGTCTTGACTGTTCTACATAGACATTCAATTTTTTTAGCATAAGAAAAAGGATAGTGTACGTAACATGTGCGCTTACCCTTAACGTTAGAAGAGAAGTCCTCTAACATTGTTTTTCAAAAGTTAACACGATTTTTTCAAGAATATCTAGATACAAAATCATAATCTTTCCAAATTGTGTGTTCAACACTCCAACCCTCACAATGTTTTTCAAAAGACAACAATTTTTCACTGGTCCCTAGTTTTTGCTGGGAGTATTTTATTTCGAAAAACCCAAAGTTTTAAATATGTTTCTTGGATAGATTCAACATTCGACAATTCTAATGTATTCAAAACATTATCAAAAGTTCCCAAACCATTATCAGCTGACTATATTTTCTACCACAGATTTTTCAAGACATATTTTTAATCACAAGGTAATTTCAAAAACTAAGTGTTTATTATTTAAAATAAGGGGAGAAAATGTATTTAAAATATGATCTAAATGACTCAAAGTGCTGAACAGTCAGAAAAGGTTTAATGGTTCGATCTTATACCCAACAACATCTTAATTTCACGACGAATCTGAAGTCATAAGAGTGGTAGGTTAGGTAAATCTTATCCTATGATCACCAGAACCCGAGGATCAACCAAGATAATCCAAATTTTAGAAATAGCAGTCCTTAGGTATGGATTGGAAGATGATGTAATATGGGAATAATGCCGACTAAGATTGAGTTAACACTGGAAAAATACACAACAAGGTGTTAGTAATGACTCTTTGGTAAGCCCATATGAATGCTTTAAAGAATGAAAAAGAAATGATGGATAGAGGGTGTAAACAAAGAACTCCCCTCCACAACAACTTAAGGCCGAACCGTTCAATACATATGCTGTCAGAACACAAGTTGATTGCTGACATTTGAAAACGACATCATTACCCAGTGAATGCAATGCACAACCCTTTTCTCAGCCCAATTCGGGTTTCTCTCACAGAAACTTGTCTCATTTGTCACGGAGATACACAACGTTATCGTATTGACATCTTCACTTCGAGATTGTTGATATTTGAATAGTGGGCAATATGCCCAGCCTTCGAGATACTAAAACCAAAATGCACAAATCGAGTCAGAGCCAAGTGAACAATAAAATCTCGTTAGGACACAATCCATTCAAACACTTTTTGACATCATCAAGTTCCAAGTCAGATAATACAGAGTCCACCAATAACATTGTGAGATATTTGCTAGAGCAATCAAGTGATACTAATGTATTCAACAATGAAGATGGAAAATCCGCTTTGAAGCAGCATCAAAACAAGCTCTTTGATAGATGACTTGCGAGATTCTATATGAATCAAACTTGTGACAACAGGAATATCAATTTTGGGGGTCAGTAAAATGAATTTGACGGTTGATGAATTTTGATAAAAACATGACACTGCCTCGAAGTGTTACAAAAAAACTCTTTAAAAACGAGGACACCGTCTATTGATTTTCAAATCAATTTTCCATCCCCTCCGTTTATCCTAACTAAACCTGCAGGTCCAAACGGTGGAACGGCAACCTCAACTCCCTCAAAATATTACAATAATAGAAATCATATAAATATTAAAATTATGTAAATAAAATATAAAAATCTCAATTAATCAATTCTAAAGTAGAAGTGGATACAAACTAATACCATTCCAAATGCTCAATCTACGAAGACAAACTATCTAGAAAGACTCAAGATTTAAAGACAAAGACTTCTGCTAACTCTGATTAAAGCTTCAAGATAATGCACAAAGAATGACAAGGTTTGGCAAAAATAAAAGATCGCAAGATGGAAAAGACGGACAAAGACAATGACAAAGGCTCAAAGTCAAAGATCGCAAAGCATGAAGGAACAAGCTACAACGAAGATAAAGACCAAGAACACTCGAGCTTAAAAACACAAAGCAATCTCACTGATCTCATGAATGAGTGGTCATCAATGAACTCACTTCGGGGGAGATGTTATAGCCATCAATTTTATTGAGTCATAAAGGGAAGCTCGTTTCCCGTGTTTCATACCTCACTTCGGGGGAGATTGTTAGCCTCAATTTATTGAGTCAAACAAGGCAGTTCGGTCACTCTACGATGAGCTTCGGTCTTATAATAAGTTAACATAGTAATAGGAAAGATCGGGAATCGGGCTCGATAGTTAATCTAATATTGTATATGTTTCGGGTTTAATCCCAAGCAAAACCCGAGCCCGGGTCCTAGTTAAATATCCCGCGCGTCACTTTTAAGTGTCGGGGGTATATAAGGAACTTTTCTACTTGGAAAAGTTAGTTGTTCAAGTTGTTCAAAATATCTAAATATATCTATCCTCTTTCTCTCTCTAAATAACTCAATCTTTCTTTCTCATTTCTAGTTCGATTTCGTGAACGATTGTATGAAGTGCAGTGTTATCGGGATCCTACAGTGTTGTTTTTATGCTTAACTTAGCTCTAAATGTATCTAAGTAAATCTGTTTTGAAAGTATTTTGGCTTGTTTTAGTTTTATTTGAATTCTTTTGTCAAATTAAATATCAAGTGTTTTAAGTGTGTTATGGATAAGCTTTAAGGTCTGAAGTTGCTAATTTGAGGACAAAGCCTAGCTTATCTTTGGTTAAGATTTAGCTAAATTAGCTTGTCATAGTCAAGAGTGAATCTGTTTTTAAGTTTTTTTTAGTTTATAAAAATCATTTTTGAGTCCTAAGCTTTAGTCTATAAATTGTCTTCTATGTTCTAGAGTCAAAAACAAGTAGAATTGCTGTCATTGTCATCTGCCTTTTTTTTAGCTTATTTCATTTCCATTTTGCTTAATTCTTGTTTTCTTGAGCTATTAGCTTATAGGACATTAGATGTTTCCATTTTTTAGCTTATGATTAGTGCTTATTTTTCCTTATTTTTTAGCTTAAAAGTTGTGTCAAAATCCTTCTTAAAAGTCCTTTTAGTCTAAATTTGAGTCAATCTGTTTTTATGCTTTAAAATGTTTTCAGCTTAATCTTTTAGCTTATTTTTATTCATTAGTGCCTATTAGGTCTAGGAGTTGGTATGATCTGTCATTTTTCTCATAGCTTTTTATTTCTTAGGCTTATTTGTTTCTTTCTAGTTTATTCTTGTTATTTAGGTCCTAGTCTGAATCTGTTTTCCAATTTTAGCTTATTTCAATTGCTTATTACTCTAAAAAGTTTGCTTAAAGGCAGTAGTTTAGTCCTTTAAGTTCTGTTTAAATGTCCTTTATCTTGAAGCCTTTTAGTAGTTTCCTAGCTTATTCTGTTTGCTTATTTTTATTCCTTATTGCTTATTAGGTATAGCTTAGTATTTGTTTAAGCTTAGTTTGTTTTTCCTTCAGCTTATTTAGTCTTTTAAAGCAAATCAGTTTAAGCTTAGTCTCCTAAGTCTTTAATAAGCTAACTTCATCTTTCTAGTAGCTTTTTCTAGCTTATTTTCAGGTTTTGTCAAAAAGTCTTTTATTAAAGTTGTTAGTATTTGCTTATTTCATATCTTTTTCAAAAATAAAATTAAAAATAAAATGTTTTGCAAAAAAAGATGGTCATAGGGGTCGAACCTGTGACCTATCCCTTAGCACTCAACGCCTCAACACCACACATACTTAACCAACTCGGCCTTGGGTCTTTTTCATTATATGTCTATCTCATTTAATACTTAAGGTCATTTTCCAGTTTTGCTTATTCATGTTAAATTGCTTATTGTCTGCTTATTTGTTCTACTTATTTTCCAGTTCTTATTTTTTTAGATTCCTTATAGTTTAAATTACTTTTCCTAATTTTCTAGTTTTTTAATAATTAGTTTGCTATTTTTAATATTTTATTTAGATTAAAACTGTTTTTAATTCATATTAAATAAAATAAAAGTCAAAAAAATATATAATTTCTTTTCTGAAAATTATTTTTAGTCATTTAGGATTTAAAAAGTTTAAATTTGCATTCGTAGGGTTTAATATTGTCATAGTTTGTTAATTAGACACATTTTTACTTTCCCGTTAACGTTTTCGAGCTTAAAATGCTTAAATTGTTTACTTGTCTTTACATGTTTTATGCGTTTTCATTAGTAGAATTAGAAATCAAAATCAAAATCTCTTAAACCATTTAAATCACGCGATCACGAACTTAACCGATTTTTAATTCGCACCTCTTCGGGATACGAATCGAGAAGGTTTTGAATTTTACTTTGGATAAAAGTAATCTTTTAGAATCCTCACGAAATACTTATTACTATACTATTATTGATAATTGGTATTTTAGTTATATATATATTATATATGCTATTATATTAGTAATCATTGCTTGTCCTAATGCATGTGAAATGTGGAAAGATATTGAAAGGTTAAAACATGGTGAATCAATCAATGTTCAAGATCTTGAAACCAATTTATATTGGGAGTTTAGAAAATTCACATCACGGGATGGTGAATCACTTGAATCGTATTACTCAAGGTTCTATAAGATGATGAATGAGCTTGTTAGAAATCAGTGTGATATTACAAATCATCAAGTGAATGTTCAGTTCTTACTTTAACTACAACCAGAATGACAAAGGTTTATGACACTTGTTAAGCAGAGTCAAGAGCTGAAGACTGTCTTCTATCACAAACTTTATGAAATCCTGAAGCAACACCAGAATGAAGTCAACTAGATAAGAGCTGAAAGACTAGCACGTAATGCTAATCCACTTGCACTTGTTGCTCAACAAAAACCAGTTTACCATCCTCAAAACCATCCTACTCACTACACTTAAAGTTCCTCAACTAAATCACAACAAGCTGCTACCCGAAATAGAGGAAAAGCAGTTGTCAACTCTTCTTCACCTACTTATGATCAAGAACCTGCTATGGTTGCTGAAGATGATGAAATGTCAAAGGAAAAGGAGATTGATTAACTCATGGCTTTAATTTCTCTGTCATTCAAGAAAATCTACAAACCTACCAACAACAACCTCAGAACTTCATCAAACACCAGTAGAGCTAATCAGGACAATTCACCAAGATTCAACAGAGGAACTAGGTATGATAATCAGATGGTAGTTTATGTTACTGGGGCTAGGGAGAATGTAGGTACTCAGGTAGTACAGCAGTCTAGGATTCAGTGTTATAATTGCAAGGAATATGGGCATGTGGCAAGGGAATGTCAAAAACCAAAACGGGAAAAGGATGCAGCTTATCACAAGGAGAAGATGCTATTGTGTAAGCAAAAGGAAGCTGGATTCCAGTTGAATGCAGAGCAAGCTGATTAGAGGGATGACACTGATGATGAACCTGATGATCAGGAATTGGAAGCACATTATATGTACATGGCACAGATTCAAGAAGTCACTCCAGATGTCGCTGACAATTCTAGACCCATCTTTGATTCTGAGCCGTTACAAGAGGTACAAAATGATGATGATCACTATAACGGCGAAAACATCCTGAGCAACCTGAATCTGTTAATGACACATATCTGGAGAAACAAGGTGATACTAACATCACTATTGATTCATTGGATATGAGTACTAACGGAGAAACGGTTGACCAGGATGATGATGATCTTGCTAAGGAATGTGATTTTCTTTCTTCTTTAATTGAAAAACTAAAATGTGAAATTGATGACAGCAAAAACAGAACTAAATTTTTGGAATCATCAAACAAAACTTTAGTTAATAAATTGAAAAGTGAAATTGAGGATTTTAAAAACAAAAACAAAAGTTTAGAATCGTCAAATAACCATTTCAAAGAAGCAAACAATGAGTTGTCAAAGACAAATCAATTGATGTTCAAAGATTTAAAAAAGTTCCAAGATGAACTTGAAAAGCGTCATGATGTAAATTATACGTTGAAGGTGAAACTTGACTGTGCAAAAGCAAAAACGGAATTAATGTCATACAAAACAGAATCTCATAAGTCAATTAATAATTATTCTTATCAAATAAATGATTTGCATCAAAAGATTTTTGATATGAAAAAGGAGCTTGTTGCCCATCAAGAAACCATCTCCATCATGTCATAACAAAAAGAGGATCAGATAAAGGCTTACAAAACTCGTGAAGAAAAAGAACTTGAAAAAGTCATTGCTTTAGAAAAAAATATAGGTTTTGGATGATATTGTATATAAACCCGTTCAATCAGTTCAAACAATGAATATGCTTAATCGTAATTGTAAAACAAGTTTTGTTAAACCTGAGTTCCTCAAGAAAGCTCAAAGAGCGAATCCTCGTCTGTATGATAGAGGTTGCTATAATGATAATCTTGCTTTAATGTTAGCCCCTGAGTCTGACGATACGATTTGTCTTGCCCAAGAAAGTCGATCAAAATTAAGCGATTTAATCAGACCTTTTGATTATGAAAAGTTAAATAATCTTTATGATTTGTTCGTTCCACAACGTGAAAAGTCGCCTGAACAACAATATTTTTCAGAAAGATCAAAAATGAGTCAGACACTTGCTAAGAATGAAAATTCAAAAGAGTCTTTTAATAAACACACAACTTTGTTAGAAAGACGAATGGATGAATCCATTTAGTGAAATGAGAATTGTAAATGCTCTAAAGAACTTTTCAAGATTAGAAGTAGCGTTGACACAATTTTTGATTGAGTGGAACGTTGCAAACAAACAATCGCTAAAAGGATATATTTTGGTCATATCGATCCATTCATTCAAAATACAATTGAAGGAAATTTTTGTCCCCAAATTTGGAAAATCAATGCTGATTTAGAAAAATTTCACTTGTGTTTAAAAGAGGAAATGGTTGCTGATTTGAGATACTTTAATTCTCTTGAAAATGAAGTGGACTTTTTTAAATCTCAAATGGATACTCAAAGTACACAGTTTTTGAATGAAATCGATCGACTTTTAAGGGAATATTATTATGCTGATCACATGAATATTATACTTGGTGTGTATACTACTCTCGATGAATTTACCGATTTATAATGTGACTATGTGGACCAAGTTGTCAAATGTGAACGTCTTGAAAAAGAGCTTTCAAAAAGTAATTCAATGTCAAAGAGTTTTGAAGTACTTTAAAAACATGCTATTAATCTTGAACTTGCTTTAGAACAATGTCAAGAACAGATAAAAAATGACAAAGCTTTCAAAGAAAATCAGTCAACATTATTTCAGAAAGAACGTGAACAATATTTTGAAATTCAAGACTTGAAAGCTCAATTACAAGACAAAGGCATTGCCATAAGTGAGTTGAAGAAACTCATTGAAAATATGAAAGGAAAATCTGTGGAAACTAAGTTTGAAAAACCATCGGTTATTCGCCAATCGAATGCTTTTAAAAGTAAAAAACAATCAGTTTTAGGTAAACCGGCTAGTTTTTTCATATTCTCTTGCAAAGAAAGATTTTTCAAAGTCAAAGTCGGTTACTATAAATAACGTGTCCAACGAGTTTTCAAAACAAGTCACTGCATAGATTTTGCCTCAGAATGTGAAGTCAATTATGAAGAACACAAATGTAATTGCACCAGGAAAGTACAAAGTGCACACAAGGCCCAATCAAACTAGAATACCACAGTTGCCTCAAGACATTAGGAAAACTAACAAACGCGTGCCCTTTTCTATAGGAGTAATTTCCACTACTAGTGTTAGCAGACCACAGCTTAAGAGCAATCGAATGGAAGATAGAGTCATGCCTAACAATAGTCACGGGAAGAAGCAAGAAGTAAAAGACCACCATAGGAATTTTAAGTTTTCAAATAATAAAACATGTGTAACTGCGTGTAATGACCATTTAAATGCTAAGACCTCGAATGTAAACTTTGTTTGTGTTAGTTGTGCAAAATGTGTGCTAAATGACAATCATGATTTGTGTGTTCTTCATTATATTAATGGCGTGAATTGTAGGACTAAACAGCTAATTGTTGTGCCTATTAGTACCAGAGAACCCAAGCGAACTGTGAAACAATCTGTTGCAACATCCCATAAGAAAACAGTTGCCACATAATCCACTGTCAAGAAACCTAGAAGCATAATTAGGAAGCTATATGAGCAAGTTTGTAAGACATGCAGTTGGTGGTATCCTAAGTTTACACCATCCGGATACAAATGGAAACCTAAGTCCCCAATAGAAAATGTCAACAAAAATGTTAGTATGCCTCTAGGAAATGCATCTAGACCTGCTAATATTTTGGAACCTATGACTCCTAGGTGTTTCACTATGTAAAGTACTCCATCATCCTCTAATTCTTTTGCAGCTCATAAAGGTAATTCTATTCATCATCGACTCTGGGTGCTCAAAGCATATGACGTGAAATCTCAAGCTTCTAACTAATTTTGTGGAGAAATTTTTAGGTATGGCGAAGTTTGGAAATGATCAAATTACACCGATTCTTGGTTATGGAGATCTGGTTCAAGGAAAAATTACTATCAAGAGGGTTTATTACGTCGAATGGCTGAATCACAATTTATTCTCTGTTGGTCAATTATGTGATGCGGATTGGAAGTTGCTTTTCGGAAGTCTACATGTTACATCCGTGATTTGAAGGGGAATGATCTACTCACAGGTTCTCATGGCACAGATCTGTATTCCATCACTCTTCAAGGCACATCCACTCCCAATCCAATTTGGTTAATGGCTAAAGCTACATCGTCACAAGCTTGGTTATGGAATCATCGTCTTTCACACTTAAACTTTGATTCCATCAACTTGTTATCAAAGAAAGATATTGTGATTGGTCTTCCAAAGTTAAAATTAGTCAAAGATCATCTTTGTTCTTTTTGTGAGTTGAGGAAAGCCAAACGAAAGACTTTTCACACAAAGACTACCCCGAGCTCAAAAAGACGGTTACAACTTCTACACATGGACTTATATGGTCCCATGCGGGTAGAAAGTATTAATGGAAAGAAATTGTAACACCCCAAAACTGGTTTTTAAGTATTTTATTACAAGAATGTTATGTGAATGAGTTTGACTATGACTTTATAAGTTTGAAAGTTTTACGTGATTGGTTAGTCAAACTTAAGTTATATGTTAGTCAAAGTGATTAGTATATGTTTATGAGAAGTATTATGTGACCCAATTATAAGAGAAAAGAACCTGAGGGAGCTAAGTTGCCAAAATCCTAAACTAGTACTAGAACCTCCAGGTTTTAGTACTAGAACCTCAAGGTTTTAGCCTGCAGGGACCAAAGTTGTACTAGAACCTCAGGGTTTTAGCCTACAGGGACCATTCTTGCCACAATTGAAAACTTGTGCCAGATTTAATGAGATATAATCTCATATGCTTCATAATGTTCTAGAGTTGTGCAGTGTTCTGTGTGTGTCGAGTTAAGAAAGAAAGGAGGGAAAACAATGATGGTCTAATTGATGATTGAAGATGAATAAAGATCCCAAATCAAGAAATAAGCTTATACCAATGATCCTACACATGTAAGTAACCTCCTATTGAGTTGAATTGGTAATTTATGAGTTAGGGTTTATGTACCCAATTTGGGGGTGTTGGGTAAAAAGTGTTTTAAAGTAAAGTGATAAGGTTATAATAATTATGGATGAAGTTATATTAATTAAAGTTAGTAATTTTGTGGGTTTTCATCATATAATCAAGATATGATTATATGATGATTAAGGATGTTGAAAGGTAAGCTAATGTTTGTATAAACCATTGTTATAGTGTGTTAATGATGTGTATAAGTATTTATGAATTGTGTTATGGTTTAGGAAGCAAGGATGATGATGATGATGATTATTATTAATAAGCTTAGCTTGGAGCTAAGGTAAGTAATATGATTATAACATGTTGTTATATTGAATTTTGATATATATGTGTTCTGTGTATGATTGAACTACGGTAAAGGATGTTTGGGTTTATGGTGTTGAATTAAAGAAGAACGAGGAGCTAGTTGGCCTAACTAGCCATGTATGTTTTATATAACACCCCCATTTTTGACATATAGCAGCGAAAGCTAATCTGGGGTATTATTTTATAGTACAATAGTCATAATAACGACTCATAAGACGTTTTGGAAAATTTGGTTATCATTCATTTATTCATTAGAGTTTTACAAAAGAGAGGTCCCAACATTTAGAAACATAAAAGTTTGAATGATAACAGTTTAGCCATCTTCAAGTCTGTGCCACTCTGTTCCATGTGATTCTTAATTACCTGAGATAACCATTCTAAAAAGGTCAACACAATGGTTGAATGAAATTCATAGGTTTATGGTAAATAGTTTGAATACAAGTCATCATAAACAGTGGGTTACGTTGTTATACACCCATTATAGAAAACAGTATTATGCTCTAAGCTCATGACATCGAGACCTTGAGAAAATCAATAATCACAAGTTGCCTTAATGGGTGCCTTTGCCTAACACCCGCATAGTGTTTCAAATGAAGTGTTTTTGGTTACCAGAAAGTTTAGGTACACCAACGGGGAGCTCAGTCCCAAATAGATCTATTCACAGCATTAGCGCTCACACCAAAGAGTAATTAACGGTTCATGATATTGGGGTCTTAATGGCAAAAGTAGGGACTTAGGCAATAATATATCAGGATTGCATACAATTGGAAAAACACTTGCATTCAGGTTTTAAGCATGTATCCCCCTCGCGGGATTATAAAACAATAAAAAGAGTTAAAATGCGAGGCTATGAACTCACCTTAACAGTATAGGGAAATTTGATTGATGGCAAAAGTATATCAAGTGAAAGTAACGACTTCTTCATGCAACCTGGGGTAATATATCAATTCTTAGTGTGATGGTTTATGTTTCAAAACTTCATAAATTTTAACGTATATCTTTGATTTATGAAATTATGGAAATATTGTATCACTGTTCGGGCTATCATAATTCAGAGGCCACGCAGTATTATTTGAGGAGCCACGACACTTTAAATTGTAAACCCAACAAACTCGTCAAAACAAATAACCAAATAGAACCCCTCACATGAAACTCCCTAGTATCGTGATACGATAAGATTTTAAGGTTTCTTCAAAAGTTAGTCGATGATAAGTTACATTAAATATATAACGAAATAATACGTCGATTTATGATTAATAACGATAAATGTGTCGGGTTTTAATAAAATCGAGTTTTATAATATTAATATATATTTTTATAATTTGTATAAAAATATTATATTTTATATTTTCAAGTTTGCAAAAATGGCAATATATACCCTTGGTTTATGATCTTTTACAAGTTTAGTCCTTTAAGTATATGTATATTAAACCTTTAACTTTAGAATTTGGCAAAACAACCCCTCATAGTTATAACTTTGGAATAATGACATTTTTAGCCTCTTTAGTTATAAATTTTAGAAAGTTACGATATATACCCCTATGCATGGAAATCAAGCCCCTTTTGTTATAAATTTATATTGGTTACGATATATACCCCTATGCATAAAAACTTTTGCATAACAAGTCCAAAAAGCCATGCAAGGTTATTTTAGGATTCCAAATGATATTTGTAGGTTATAGCTTATTAGAATAAGCTAAAATAAGATGTTTTAACATAACAAAGGGTTTTTTAGGAAAAGGATCTCGCTTCCCTAGAAAATCAAAACCGGTCGTTTTTAGGGTTTTAATAAAAAAACACATGGGTTTGAGGATTCAAAGCTTCAAACAAGAGTTCATATATGATATTAAGAAGTATTATCGAACTTTTCAATACTGGTTTATAAGGCTTATTGAACAAGAACTAAGCTTACTTGAGCTAGAAATTGGTCGAAATGGGGTTTTTGGGTTCGTACGCCTAGTAACGGCTTCAAGGCTTTGTTTTTCTTGATTCTTGGCTTCTATTCTGAGATTAGGGACTTCTCTTGACCTTCCTTGATCTGATTTAAGACTCCATTGATGAGTATATGAGTTTTTGAGGTGTGATTTGAAAGGAATAGGGAGTTCGGCTATTTATAAGCTCAAGACCCTTGGTGCCTAAGTTTTCTTGGTATCTAAGGGTTTGATAAGTGTCCTAGCTAGCTGAGGTGAGTAAGGTATGCTAGTAGGATGAGTAATGAAGGCTAGAACTAGCCATGAAGGTGTGGAATGGTTGTTTGGAGGCCACGGCTAAAAAGGAGGACAAGGAGGTGATGGAGGTGCTTGTAAGCTACTTGGTTGCTTGATTGGTGATGTCATAGAGGTGCTTGATTGCTTATAAATGGGTCGAAATAAATGAAAGAAAAGGGTACCAGGTTCATTTTATTTCGGGTTAGGGTTTAGGGTTTTAATTTCTAGTTAGGGTTAGGGTTTAGGATATATTAAGGTTTAAAATTAGTGTTAGGGTTAAGGTTTAGGGTTTAGGATTAGAGTTTAGGGCTTAGGATTAAGTTTTAGGGTTTTGTTTTAAGGTTTAGGGGTTTAAAATGAAATTAGGATTTTTAGGGTTTCATTTAGGGTTTAGGGTTTTAAAATGTGGATTAGGGTTAAGATTAGGATATAGATTCGGGTTTAGGAGTCATGTATTGAGTAATGTACCTTGTACTAAAGAGGTGGTACAATATCTAGAATGAAAACGGTGGTAAAATGAACTTATTTGAATGTGTGCTTAATAACTTGTACCTTGAGCTTTTGAATAACTTATACATTGATTTAGAGGGAAAATATGATTCAAATATTGTGTATTGATACTTTTACACATGCTATAAAGGTTTTTACATTCATTTTATATGTATACATTACATCTAATTAGGGTTTTGATGTAAACATTAACGTTAAATGCTTGTTTTGAGATAACGCTTTGAAAAGTACGTTAAATGGATAATGTATTTGTTAAAAATGATATTAAGATATTAACTTGACATATTAAGAGGTTTACATGATGTAAACACAGATATAGATAGCATTGATAGAGGTTACGTGAGCTCATTTACTTTAGAGATGCAAGTTACCTTGCATAATGAGATAAAGCAAAACATTTCCCTGTAGAAAGGTTGTATATATATAATAGATGGATAATACAGTGCATCTAATTTAATAGATGGATAATTACATTGATGAAAATTATGGGTTGTTATAGTTTCCATCCCTTAAAAGAAATCTCATCCCAAGATTTAGTTGGATGCCGGAGTGATGTTTGAAAACAAATGTGGATACTTGGCACGAAGTTGATCTTTGCATTCCCATGTAAAATTTGGCACTTTTTTAGAGTTCCATCTTACTTTGACTATAGGAATGCGACTTTGTTTCAGTTGCTTGACTTTTCGATCCATGATTTCTACGGGCTCCTCCACAAAGTTGAGTTTGTCATCAAGCT
>BQNB010047154.1:20909-43297 GCA_026074375.1 Tanacetum coccineum | reverse complement strand
TTCCCTAAACTAATGGCAAGCAAAGGCTAGGAAGCTCGAGTGGACCGGGACAAAACACCGAACACGAGAGTCTTCAGAAATAATCACAAGTACAAACAACAAACACAAGGAACGGAAGAGTACAAGCCTCCTCACAACACAACAAAAGCTAGAAAGAAAAATAGAAAATGGATAGGCATGGGGTGCCTCCCACGAAGCGCTTTGTTTTTTGTAACTGAGTCACATAGCTTGACTCGATCTCCGAATTCATTTATCGTTGGAGAGAGTAAATGGAAGAGAAAATCTCAATCAGGCTTTCATTAATGTTTGGACAAACATTAAAGCACATGAAAGTTCCATCCTGATGAGATGCCACCGGCTCTAAGTGGAGATGTCGGGGTCAAAAATGGTATCCTCATTTATGGTGGAGGAAAGTAAGGGAGAAACCTCGGGGTAAGTAAGATATGGAAGGAAAATCCAAGTGACAAATGTGAAGGAATTGTCAACTTCAACATCAATCTCACCTCCCCCTGGGTTAAAACATTCATCTTTATTAAGCTCATCAACATTGTGTATCACTGGTGCATCAGGCTCAATATTTAAGCATATCTCAACATCGTGTGTTCGAAGGAGGCGAGGAAATAACGGATATCATAAAGATCAAAGTGAAAATGATTAAACTCGGAAGTTCCAAATGAGGATCATTGAATATCAAAAAATAAAGCTTAGTCAACCCTCCCTGATTGAGGCTAAACCTTAAAAAGAAACGAATCATACTCGGGAAGAGAGTTATTAGCATGAGTAGTGGTACTGCCACTTCTTGTCTCTTCCATTATGATCGCTAAAAGTCTCGAATTCGGGTAAAGAATTATCCAAATGAGAAAGAGAAGTATCGGACTCCTCAAAGAACGAATCACTATCCACGACGGGAATAGGAAATGAAGAGGGAGACTTGAACACATAATCAGGGGTGGGGTTATTTTTCAAAGATTCGATATTAGTAATAAGACGATGGACATTTAACAATTTCTCTCAAAGAATAACGTCTTGGATTTGAAAAATATCTTCTAAATCAAACTCTTTCTCTTCTTGATCTTCATTCACCTCCTCTAAGCTATCGTATTCCAAATTGAGAGGTGATGCTTCAACGTACTCGATGTTCTCATAAGAATCGTCATCACTTAAAGTATCATTATCATAACAATCATCTTCTTCTTCATCAAATCCGTCTTTATTCATTCCTGGTGAAATAGGAGCGAGTTCACCGGTGAACTCCTTGGAAAGAAAATCGATCTTAGGAGACGTGATCAGAATATCTTGACTAAGCAAAGATTTAGCATCAAAATGATCATTATCACAAATATCGTCAGAAACACCCTTGGATCCACTTGGGATTGGGACGAGGTCATCAACACTAGATTTATCCTTTTCAGGAATAGTGGTAAGATCCTCTTCCCTCATGATTAGAGGGTCTTCGGGCTCCTAGGATGCTTCATCGGGTGTGATCGTGATCGCTTTAGGCCTTCTCCAAATAACAGTATACTCATCATCGTCATCATCGAAGTAGAAAAGCGGACGATTCTAGCTTGAACAATTAATATATTCTGAAAACTCTTCACTGATATTTCGCACATCTTCAAGGAGTTTACTCATCAATTCTTGAATATCCTCTTGTTGATATTGCTTGTCCATCAAAGCATCTTTAATTTTGCCAAAACTTGCCCAAGCTATCAATATAATCTTTGGTGTTACTCCAAAAGGTAAACGACTAAACTTCCTTAAGAAGGTGTAAACGTCCTTTAAAAAGTTGTCTCTAACTTCTTCATCATCAATCATAGAAAAATTCCAATATGGAATAAAACCTTGAGCTTCCGTCTCCTTCTTTTCTTGTTGACTTCCTTTATGAATTTTCAAATCATCCATAAGTTTAAGAAGCAATTCTTGCATAACTTTAGGTTGATTCTGATCTTCTCTCATAACTTGCTTAATCTTAAGAAATCTTTCTTCAGCTAGTAATAAAGTCATGCACTTTTCATTAAGAGGTATATGATCATACTCCTTTAAAAAAAAATGCTTGAATGGCTTCCATTAAGTCTTCTTAAGCTTACAAAATTTCTTTATTCGATTCGTGAGGAGGATAATTGACGGGAAACTGCGGGGGTTGAAATTGGTCAAAACCGAAAGAATTAGAATCATAGCAAGAGTTTTGCTCATAATAAACTTCATTCATTTGTTGACATTGAAAAGTTTCATGAGGGCCCCCGCAATATTCACAACAAAGATATTGTTGTTGAAAATCATGAAAATCTTGCTGGAAATTAAAGTCTTGATTGTAACATGGTTCCGAATAGATGAACGGAACTTGATGTGTACAATAGTGACCATAACAAGCATCGTTCCCATAAAATTCACAATAATTCAAAGGAGGTTGTGGAGGTGGGTTGAAAACGTTAGGAGAATCATTAACAGAACTAGATTTGGAATCATGAGTGAATGAATTCTCATTTCCATAATTGCATGTCGGATGAATACTTGACAAAGTCTGTGGGAGCTCATTAATGGTTTGATTGCATTGTACTGGATTAGAGATAATCAGAGCTTTTGGTGGACAATTATAACCAATATGAGCACCGTTCCCACAAGACTTGCAAGTACATTGTTGACAAAAAATTTCATCTAACGAATCACCACACTCGAAACAACAATTATGGTTACTTTGTAGAGGACTTTGCGAAGAATTTACACCGAGGTCTTGATTGAAGACGAATGGTTCTTGAGGTATACTAACAACGTTAGTGTTGTGATTGGATGACTCAACAGTGTTTAGAATTTTGTTTTCATCATGAATCGTATACCAACCTTCATTCAAACACCTTCGCACAAAAACACAAGATCGACAATATAAACCATCAACCGGGTTTCCACAAGTTGCACAATTCTGAGGAGGTTTAGGAACAAGAATTTTGTATTCAAGACCTCCCTTTGAACAACAAAAATCCACAGTGTACAAAGCTCCAGAAGTCATGCATTCTTTAATCGAGAAGAGGGGGTTCAAACGATGATCGAGTGACGTCATAAGAATTAAACAAATTAGAGGATTAATGAAAAGAATTAAATGGATAAGAAGAAAAAGAAGATTATTTTTGGTTTTTAATCTAATTTTAACGGACAATGAGATAGACAACTTGAACCAAATAATCAAACTTACTTCACGGTAGCTCTTAAAATTTTTACTTTTTAAGGTGAGCCGTATTTCGTAAGTGACACAAATGGTAAGTTTTTAAATCTTTGATTCGAGTTGGGAACTTACTAATGGATAATACCTCAATTGAAGGTATTATTTGTTGGTGTTCTTTTACCAACTTTGTTTATTTTATTTTTTATTATGGACAATTTTTTATATTTTTGATTTTTTTTATTCTTTTTATTGAAAGAGCAAATATTTTTGTATTTTTGTTTTTAATCTTCTACTTATACTAAAAAGAAAAGAAAAAAAAAAAAAAAATAAAAAAAAAAAAATTAAACTTTTTTACTTTTAATTTTTTTTATTTTTTTTTATTTTTGATTTTCTTAAAAGCATAACTTTAGAAAACGAAAAGTTCTCCAAAACATGATCAACAAACTTCAAACGAGAGAATCTTAATCACAAATCCCCGGCGCGGCCCAAAAAAACGTGATATTAGCAATTCTATACAAGTTAAAATATAAAATATATAATAGGATGGATAAAGTACCATATTACCCTTTGAGGACAAAGGAAAAAGGAATATCTTCACAAATATATTATTATATAGATATAATATATTTTATATATATATATAATATAATATTTATATATAAGTATAATACGTATAATTTACGGGATGTATGATTCCCCGGGTTAGTTTTCCACATCGTTTTGTGAAATTTGAAACCTGTTTGTGTCTCGGTCAAGATTTGAATTGGAAACAAAGATTGATTTGATTATTTACTTTTAAAAATTAAAATAAACAAATTATAACAATTAAGCACGAAGACAAATAACAGGAAATCAAATTTTAACTAAAAACGTAAAACGGGACCCCTAAACGGAAGTCAAAAACCCAAAATTTCTAAAATTAAACCTAACTTAAAATTTTCTTTTCAAATGGACTCTAATTGACTAAAAAGTAAGTGTAAAGAAAACTAGAACAAAAACGGAGTTGAAATGAGCGTTAAAACACGAAAAACGAAAACGTGGACGAATCCCGTTCTTTAAAATCAAAATTTTGCAAATTAGACCCTACAAATACAAAACAAATTTTCCTATAAACTTTGTGATAAAAGAAATTTTTCAAAAAAATATTTATATTTTTTTGATTATTTTTCTATTTTTTATGATTTTTTAAAGTTTTTAATGAAAATAAATGTTTAAAAATACTAAACTATCTATAAAAATTCTAGAAAAATTACAGAAATTAGCTTAAAATAGCTTATAGACTTAAAAGGGAAAATGTGTATAAAGAATAAATGAAGGGAGATGTGGTTGGATGAGCTATTGAAGCAAAACGGTTAAGTCATTGGTGTTGTGTGGGAGAGGTCTTGGGTTCGAGTCCCAAGCACAGGTTTTTGTATTTTTTTTATTTTTGAAAAGCTAAAAAACAAAAAGAAAGATAAGCTATAAGCAAACAACTTTTGTAGAGAAGCTAAACAAAACTAACAGAAGCTACTTAACATTTATTTTTGATTTTTATCAAACTTTTAATATTATAAAAGCTAAGATAAGCTACTCTAATGAATTATAAGCTACTTTCTATACTAAGACAGATCTAATAAGCTATAATGAAAAGGATTAAGCACCAAATTTGACAGGCTATGGAGGCTATTAACTAAGAAAATCAATAAAAACTTATCATACTTTTAACCCAAACAGACCCAGACCTAAAAATAGTTTAAAATAAAGTACTCAAATCAGCTCTAACAAGACTTGTGACTTCTATTTTTCAAAAACATTATCAAATACTCAATAAAAATGCTTTTTGAACAAATGATCAAAAGCTAGATCTTATAAAAAGCTTATCAAAGTAGACCGGTCCCTAACGCTTCAACTGTCTTTGTATTTAAATGAAAATGTAAACACTGAAATTATAAAGCTATACATATAAAAGATAAGCTAGTTTTCTGAAAACTAAGGTTCACACGTAGTAGACTATGACCAATAAGCTATCTATAAAACTTTTAATAATCAAGAATTATAACCAATTTTACCACCTAGTAAAACTTAAGCCTAAAAAGTACAGTTAACTCAATTTTTAACTGATGCAGTGTAATTAATAGTAAAAAAACTTAAACATTGTTCTGCAGTTTAAAAAGAGAGTAGACTATCTATACTATATAAACATAAAATCAAAATCAAATTAAGATGATGACTAACACTAGAATAAATCTAAACTAACTAATGCAAGAATGCTAGACAGATTTGACCCTATAAAAATGTAAAATTAAAAAAACTTGAACAACTTTATCCCTAGCTTAAAACTGACTAAGATCAAATCATTTAAGAGTCTAGAATGCAAATCCAAGGACCACAAGGTCAGCACAACACTAACCTATGGTTAGATGCTGTTGACCATACCCCCCTTTAACATACATAACGATCCCTATAAGCTTAACAAAAATCAGTTTTAAAAGCTTACATTCAATTACAGATAACTACAACATAATTGGAACCTAATATTTCAAACTAGAATAAGCAAATAGCAATAATCAAATAAGCTACCCCTTAATCTCACTAATTTTGGTTTTTAAGACAGATTATATGAAATGATAGAAGAAAAACTAAAAATCAAGCTAACAACCAAAGTAGCTTCAACTACTAAAATAAGCCTCACAATGACAAGAGATAAACAGATAATAAGCAAAAAAGCTAATCTAATCATCAATAAGCATAGAAGTAGTAGATTAGAAACTGAGGAAAGATAAGATAGCGAAAAAAAGGAAACTTTACCATTTTCACTTAGGCAAACCAAAGGAAAAAAGAGGGATCAAAGAGATGTCTACAGCTCTGGCTTATTGAGAATAACCCAGTGGGTCTACTGTGATCCATCAAATCAGAACCAACCCTACCAATTTATGCCTGTAGAAATTTAAGGAAAGGTTAAAAGCTTAATTAAAGCTTTTGTGAGTTAGTTAGTGAATAGCTAGCTAAGAAGATAGTTTTAGCTTATGAGAGCTATTCAACAGATACACAAAAGCTTTTGTAAATTTAAGATCAAACACGTAAAAACAAATTTGCAAAATTAAAGCTAACAAGTTTTTTTATTTTATTATTTTTTTTTTTTTTTTTTTTTTTTTTATTTTTTTTTTTTTTTTTTTTTATTTCATTGATAAGAACTGAGTACAATACATTTGAAACTGAGATTACAAAATAGATAAAAATAGAAATTGAAATTACATAAGCTAAAACTAAAAGCTACTATCTATTTCTACTCCTAGATAGCTTGATGTGAGTGAGGAGAGGGGCTATTTATAGCTGCACAATGAAGATTCTAGCCTTTGGAGTTTGTTAGACGCTCCTTGCAATCCTGGCTCTCCATTTCGTTCAATCATTGGATATGCATTATAAGCCGTTGGATCAAATCATAGCTCACACGGATTGCCAGCGTGGCAATCCGTGATGTGACACCTTGTGCTTGTTTTAGGCAGGCTTTAGTGTAAAATCTTGCATCTTTGTGTGTTTCTTCACAATCCACGTGTGATTCCCTTTGTGGGTATTGGCCAATGAGAAAGCTTGATGATGTTTTACCCTGCCATAGTGATCCTTATCACATGAATTACCCTGCCACGTACTCAATTAGCATTTGCCCTTTATTTTTATCCCTGTGGTTAAACCTTGAAGAAGATAAACAGTAACAACCAAGTTTGGCGCCATTTTACATTTATAAAGGTGCGTTTGATTTGTGTTGACCCGGGCCTATTTGATTTGACTTGGGCTTTTATAAATTGAAATGGGCCGCAGATGTGTTTGATTTTGGGCTTTGGAAATGTTAACAGGTATGGTTTTGTTTATTTGTTATAAGGGATAACGCCCGTTATCTTTTTATTAATAAAAGATAACGGGGTTAGGTTTTAGGGTTAATTTTTCAATTTTGTGATTTTTGAGGGACTGTTTTTGGGATTTTGGGTTTTGTCATCTTGTGAGTTTGACCAAGGGTTGACTAAGGCTTTGACTTGAGTTGACTTTTTGTCTTTTGAAAGCTTTCTCCCTGCTCTTTGCGTGCTCTTTCGTTCCCGTGTTCGTGTTTGTCCGGTTTTGACCGTTTTCATGTGATTTTTACTTTTATCCGTACCTACACAATAAGAAAGACAAAACAAGCAATATACAAGCCTTTTATGCAAAGTTTTGGTCTTTTATGGTTTATTTTTGATATAAACGGATATGTGTTTTCATACATATCAATTACAGCTAAAAAAGTTTGTACATCTCAGTTAAAAAAGTTACTGCATCACAATGTATTTTGTTAGTGCATTACAGTTAAAAAAAGTTAGTACATCTCAGTCAAAAATGTTACCGCATCAGAATACATTTTGTTAGTGCATTACAGCTAAAAAAGTTAGTACATCTCAGTTAAAAAAGTTACTGCATTATATATTTTGTTAGTGTGTTACAGTTAAAAAGTTAGTACATCTCAGTTTAAAAGGTTACTGCATCACGATGTATTTTGTTAGTGCATTGCAGTTAAAAAAGTTATACATCTCAGTTAAAAGTGTTACTGCATCACAATGTATTTTGTTGGTGCATTACAGTTAAAAAAGTAAGTATATCTCAGTTAAAAAGGTCACTGCATCACAATTTGTTCTTTTAGTGCATTACAGTTAAAAGAAATTATACATCACAGTTAAAAAGTTACTGCATCACAATGTATTTTGTTAGTGCATTACAGTTAAAAAGTTAGTACATCTCAGTTAAAAATGTTACTGCATCACAATGTATTTTGTTGGTGCATTACAGTTAAAAAAGTAAGTACATCTCAGATAAAAAAGTTACTGCATCACAATGTATAAATCTACTACATCATAATGTATAAATCTATTGCATCACAATGTATAAATCTATTACATCAAAATGTTATTAACTGCATCACAATATATAAATCTAATGCATCACAATGCAAAAATCTACTGCATCACAATCTTATTTTGCCGCATCATGATGCACTAAGCAATAACACCATGATGCGATAACTATGATGCATTAAAGGTGAATAGAATAGATAATGAGGATACTTCATGAACAATGAGACTATTGAATTGATTTTAGTGATAAATGCTATATGTTTTAGAACTGGAAACATGTATTATAAGTAATGATTTAATATCTACAAAGTACTTATTCAAAAAAAATTAAAAAAAATAAACGAATACATAAATCATGTTGCTTTATGAGTAGATCCTCTCATCCCATCTTTCTATGGCTTCAATGGTTGCTTGCTTTTCTTCGGTGAGCGTGAGATAAGAACTCGTCCATTTACCAAATAGGTGTTTCCACTTTCCAACCAACCGATCACCTAAAGAAAAAAACTAAAAAGTTAAGAATCTAATACTACATAAAGTGAAATAAAAATTTATACTGCGATGCACCAAATAGTTACACTGTGATGCAGCGCATATTTAACTATAATGTAGTAAAAAACAACTTTGGTGCACCAAATATTTAAACTGTGATGCACCCGATATTTATAATGTCAATGTCAGACACATGAAATATACACTATGATGCACAAATATTAATATTAATAAGTCGACATGCACTTGACAAGATTACTCTAATGTAGTGAACTTAAAGTGTCAATGCAATAATAAAATCAATAACCTTTGTACTAGTGCATCATGGTGGTATATATAGTGCAATAATAAAATCATAATATTTATGATTTATGATTGTGATGGAAATGCTCTTGCTATCATCACATTATCAGAATACGAAGTATCCAGCAAAGCGAATACTTAATATCAATCACTTCAGTTATATTGTTGTATCCATTGATAATTTATTAAACGGTAATTTGATGTGTACAAAAACAAATAACAGTAGCAGATACCAAAGATGCTGACCAAAATATCCCTACCTTGTTTCCGCTCGTAATGAGAGCACTCGACAACATTGCTTTTCTTACTAAACACTTAATAACTGGTTATAGTCCGTTGGGACTAAACAGTCGACAGCAATGTTACTTCTTAAAGCAAAACTAAGGTCAAGCCTAAACCAAGAAGACTCCACACGCTTAGTCTAACACTGTTGAGTTGAGGTCAAACTCATCCCGGCTCAAGGGTCCACCACACACGGCACATCAGATAGAAGCCCCTTTACGTGGATAATGTAACATTTCTCAATTTCCGGTCATTTTACGACATCTATTATTCGTCACTATTTATTTTGGTCTGATACGCATTTACTTTTAATATTTACTTTTAAGCTAAATCGCGTAGACTAGAAATAATCAATTTATGTAAACGATCATCAAATAAATTAAGGTTTACATCAACCAAGTGTCATATAATTATTAAGAAGTTAATTATTAACTTTACATACATTATTTTTTATTGGTCACGTAAAGGGCTTACGTTTCGCAATAAAATACATTTGGACACACCTCGAAAACACCTAAACTTACCTAGACTCAAACAAATACCCACTTTTAAAACCTTAACACTAATCTAAATCAATTTTGTGTAGGCAACCCACTAGGGGCCGGTTATGCACACAAACACAGCTAGAAATCTTTTAATGATCTCCCAAAGTACATGTACATCACTTGGTTAATTAAGGTTAGTACTTAATGTCTCCCATTAGCTTTTACACATTAGATATTAACCAAATGGCCTCCCTTTTACCCCTTAGGCCACGGCTACATGCATGTATATACATAAATCCTTAAGATTTCAAGAATCAAGCAAATCTTGTACATCACTTGCCTAATTAAAGCTTGTACTTAGTGGTTTAGCTTAATACAATGGGTAACAAACTAGAAATCCTCAAAAACCACTAGGATTAAGGCACTGTTTGGTTTGTTATGTGACTAGGGAAGTTAACTAGCTCATTGCCTATAAATACACACTCACATATACACTTGAACACTTCTAAAACTCTCAAACTCTCTCTTAAGCAAAAAAAACAATTCTCATTACTCTCAATTACATTCGGGTTAAGTGATAACCGAACCATACACGCTCATATTTCATTCTAAGGATTCAAGGTGTATTTAAGTTCGCGTATAAGAAGTATTAAGAAAGTGTATACGAGCTAGGATTGGATATACGCAAAGTCTTGGAGTCTTGGTAAATCATTTGGACGTATAAATAATACGTGGGTTGTCTCATTTCCCATGCACACTCGAACTAAAGCATTAGGACCCTTGTAAGTCGCGGTTTAACCCTATATCCTTACTATTATAATTGTGTTCTTTGTTAGCTAGCCAATATGACTCGTATATGTTTATATGATGTACTAGTAAGAGTTCACACATATTAAGTGTGAAATATACGTGTTATACGCAATGATATGGCGTATAACGACTTGTGTGGTGTAAGAGTACAAGGGAACACGTAACATGTGGGTTATTAACAACTGAGACTTTAAAACCATTCGTTTATATGAAAAACTTGACTTTGATGTATACGTATACCTTATACACGATTTTAACGAAAACTATGCGTAAACATTTCGAATAAACACGACACTATGGCTTTGGAAGGTATACACGACTTAAACCAACATTTGCATGTGTAACACGACTAGTGTATAGGGGCTAACAAACGAAATATAGTTGCTAGGACTATTTTCGAATCCTATATATGGTTAGAGAAACCAATGAACCTCTCACGATCCAACATGCCACGTTCGGGCACAATGACCCATTAGTGAAGACTCTCAACTTATAATTAAGCTCCTATGAGCTTATCGAGGGCTTATATGGAACATGAACCCGTATGAAAGAATCATATGTTTAAGAAAACTTAACGGG
This sequence comes from Tanacetum coccineum, assembly GCA_026074375.1. Classification (NCBI taxonomy): domain Eukaryota; kingdom Viridiplantae; phylum Streptophyta; class Magnoliopsida; order Asterales; family Asteraceae; genus Tanacetum; species Tanacetum coccineum. The sequence goes on along the minus strand of BQNB010047154.1, from coordinate 32,336 downwards.
CCACAAGCGGGCCTAATAAGGCCGAACAAGCCCAACAGGCCCAACAGTGGGACCCACAAGGTGGCAATAAGCTCTATGAGCTTATTAAAGTAACCTACGAGCTTATTGAAACTTATATAGGCCCTTATACCCTTTAAAAACCAAACGAACCTTAAAATGGCTTTACGACCCATTTTCGTAAGCCACAAATAGGCTAGGACGGCTTATTTGTGAGCTTAAACAGCTCATAGGTTTCCTCATAACCTTAGACAAGCTAACGGACCTAAAGGTATCCAGCCCCAAACCTTTAAAACCCTATCGGGCTTATATCAAACCTAATAAGCTTAACTACTAGCTAAATTGCTTATTGAATAAGCCTCATGGATACAACAACTTAATCAGACCCTAATAAGCTATTTAAGAAGGGAAAATAAGTTGGAATCACTAAGAAAACCTTAATGGACCTTGGTACTAACTTTCGGTAAAGGTTGTTGGGCCAACGAGCCCAATAAGCTCAAAATAAGCTCATCTGAGCTTATTAATAAGCCAAACTAAGTTGTGTAGCTTAAATGAGCTTAACAAGTTCTTTAGTGCTTTTTAAAACTTAATCGGACCTCTAAAACATTTATTGGACCTTAACGGGCCCAATAAGGTCCATTAAGCCAAAATAAGCTCTCCCGAGCTTATTTATAAGCTGGAACAACTTATATGGGTTATTGGAGCTTAATGAAATCTAATGTCACTTGTTAGAACTTAATTGAAGTTAAAATGCAATTTTTACAAGTTAAAGGACTAAATGTGTCAATTTAGAAACTTGAGGGTTTAAAACTGTCAATTCATTATTTTAGTAAATTGAGGGACTTTTATGTCATTCTTGGAACTTAAGGGGACTGTTTCAAACATTATAGGACCTAAAGTGCAACATTGTAAAGTTAGAGGACTAAAAGTGTAATTTTGGAAACTTAGGGGTCTAAAGTGTAAATGTTACATTTTCATAAACTAAAGGGGGCTGTTTTGTAATTACATAAAACTCAAGGGTAATTTATAAACAAAGGTGATTTTATAAACACTCAGCGAATCGGACAAATTATATTCGGATATTATACAAGTAAACCTCCGATTTAATAAATACGAATATTTATTAATAACATTTATATATATACTAGAACGTGTGAAATCGTATACCTTTCCAAGAGCCATCAACAATTTCAAATACATTAAACACGTACACCACCACACAAGTGATAACAATATATATAAACTAGCAATTTATTGTAGTTTATACATTGAGTCTTTAGCCTAAATTTGTAGACTAAGACTGGCCGTATTTACTTAGGTATTTGACGGTGTGATTCATACTTGGATATCTATTATCATTTTCAGAGGACTATTTACTAAGGTGAGTTCATAGCCCCATGTTTTACAATTATTTAAATGATTTACATCTTTGGGGTGAGAACATGCTTGTTTTACAAATTGGACGCAAGTGTACATTTTATACAATGATTACGTGTTTGCCTAAGTAGCGATAACCCACTAAGCCCTGTATCATGAACTGTCAATTACTGGATTGTGAGCGCGAATGTTATAAATAGATCTATTTGGGATTGACAATCCCCGTTCGGGTGATTAGCTATCACCGGGAACGAACGTATACCATGTCAGATTTGGGATGTTGCGGGTTAGAACATCATTCACGGGCATTCATTGGCAATATATTGCATTCATACATGTCGAGCTTCAGTGTCATGAGCTTAGGAAAACGTAATTACTTTTTATGATGTTTGCATTTGTTGCTTAATCATACACTTGGAAATCTTGCGGTCCTACTATTGATTTACATAAACCTATGAATTCACCAACTTTATGTTGATATTTTAAGCATGTTTTCTCAGGTCAATAAGGCACGGGGTGCTCAGATACATTGGGAGTCACTCTTTGGAAAGAGTCAGTACTAAAGATTTGGGCGTATTACATTTTGGGAACATTTGTTATAAACCGGAATCTTTACTTATATTGTCGAACAATTTGAAGCCATGAGCTTATGTAATGAACAAGCATTTTGTTAATCCAATGTATCTTTTTAAAACGACACGTTAGTGGTCGTTCTCATATCTTGTGCTATTGATCTATGAAGTAACGCCCTCAGATATTCAACATTCCGCTGCTACCCAGATTTGGGGGTGTTACAAATAATATCAAATTAACAAAAGCCAATTGCTTAAAGACTCCTCACCTTTTTATAAATTTAGGGGGAGAGCTTTGTCCACAAAATTCCGTTAAGTCAGCAAAAGATACATGTGCATTTCAATTTTCAAGTATTAAATCGTCAATGCAAAATAATAAGATTAAGAGAAAAAAGATTACCCATCCATCCAACATTCTGTTAGACTTCAAAAGCCCTATATATAATATTAAGTTATTAACATTTTAAGACTAAGAAAAACCAAACTAGTCATATACCATCTTGCAAACCCCAAATTTCTTTCTTCCTAAAATTAAAAGAAATTCCCAAAATCGATATTCATAACGTACCAGTATTTAATCAAGGGTGACGTGCAAAAAAACAACACCAAGATATCAACATAGCTGTTAACGGAAGGGCCTTTTTCCTGGATTCAGAATGGCAAATCTAGAGCAATGTAAAACTCTGACTACATGAGATACACGCCATTGTATTATAATTGCTCTAGATCCGACATTTCTGCCTCTAGAAAATGGACGTACCAGGTACTATGCTTGGAATAAATATTCCATGTCAGCAACGGTGAGAGGCGAGTCTCACAGCCACCATTCTTATCATCTCCAAATGCTGATTCTACCATTTCTCTCTTCCTTTTCTGCAAAAGACAAGAATTTATTCAGTAATACAAGAACACGCACCTTCCATCCACACACACACACAAAAAGAAAAAGAAAAACAGATTCAGATTAAGTACACTCTTGTTACGCAGAAAATGGCAAGATATGGCACAATAATACCTGAAGAGCCAAAATGCGATCTTAAGTGGTATCTTTAACAGTAAACCGGAACACTGTAACTGGACGAGTCTGTCCAATTCGATGAGCTCTATCAATTGCTTGATCTTCAGTTGTTGTGTTCCACCAGAGATCCAAGAGAATTACATGACAAGCTGCAACCATGTTTAACCCAAGACTAGCCGCTTTTAAAGACATAATCATAACAGTTACCTACAAAAGCAAACAATCTTGAATACACAAATGGTGAAAAGTAATTTCAGTAAAAGGCAACAACATTCCTACAGGTGGTAAAGGGTTTGCCATTTGGGTCAATACAGGTAGCTTTTGTTACATGTCGGGTAGGTTGCCCAACGTACACATTTATGCGTTTCCTATTATAAAAATCATAGATAATAAATGTATTAGAAATTAATACAAAAACCATGTTACCAATTTATAAATTTTTAGTAAATTTACCCATTTGACCATTAGAAACAAAGGGTGGCCCATATCGACCCAATTATCCACATTTCAAAGGTGCACCCTAAATTTTCCCCACAAACCTCAGGAAGAGTGTTGAAATCCTTCACTGCTTTATCTTGAGCAATAACAGACATTGTTCCATCGAGCCTCCTGTAACCCATGCAGGAATCTTTAAGACAAACTTCAACCAAATCCAGGATCCCCGTCCACTGTGAGAACACGATTGCTTTCCCCTTTGTCACTGAATTTTTAATATTAGTATCATTCACAGTTATATCATCAGGCTTATGGACTACCTAACTGACTACACGCAAAATGGCACTATAATAAGAAGCTTAAAAGACGTTTGTTTAAGCTCAGTGTTGGGCTTATGAGCTCAATTTTTCATGGCTTATTTTTTTGACTCATGAGCTTATTATGACTTAATATGAAAAATGAGCAGAAAAAAATGAGACCAAAACCATACACACAAACACCTCGATGAGCTAAAAGATCATGCACACAAACATACACAAAGAAGAAATCTGACCTTAGTCTTCCTTGCACGTCGTGGGAAGATAACTAGCTTAGCCTTGAAGGTTTTGAGCCTCTGAACATTAGCTTGCAAACCTTCCAAAGATCGATTCCTGCGACGATGATCCACAACAATGCCGATAGTTGGAGCAAGCTTCTTTGAAATACCTGCGGCCTGTTATAACAAGTGCAAAATCTCGTTAGAAACAATATACATCCAACAGGTTTTTTAATCTACTCAATAACACATTTATCAGTAGAATGTCGTCAAGTGAATGTAAAGTTTAGTTCCTGCACAAGTGCAACTATGCAAGTATCTTTCATAAATACAAGAGACTTTCAGGGTATGAGTTATAAACAAAATATGTCTTAATTGCCTATCGAACTAGAAACTGGGAGAATATACATAAGCCAATTAACAAACAGTACACCTTAAATTCTCTACAAGACATATTGTAATGCGTTTGGTTATTAAAGCCTTTAAGACTTCTGAGATTGGTAATTTTATTGCAATGTCCTTATTTGCGAGAAATATCTAAAGTAGGTCTCAGTAATGTATTAAAGGCTGGCAAGATTAACAAGGTCTTCTCTTCCTAACACATGAATTATTTATGAGTACTATCTAAAGTAGATCTCGCGATGTAGTGATAGCTGGTGAGATTAACAAGGTTTCCTCTGCATAACATATGATTTAGAGTAATATTTTAAAAGATTCACGTGTCGCACATTAAACATCATTTAAGGATTATAGAGAAAGCAATAGCAACCTTTGGAATGGAGTAATGAATGTCGAGCTTTCTGCGCCTAAGTGGTTTGTTCTGAAGAGCTTGCATGGCACGTCGGGCTGCTCTTATATCATAGTATGAAATCATCACAAAGCCACGATGCTTGCAGGCTGTGTAGAGAGTGCGGATATCTCCATATTGCTGCACATTTATTGGCCGAATCCCATCAGCACCAATATATAGAGTAATGACGAATAGGTATTTAAGAAGCCTATTAAAGTCGAAAGAAATAGCAGACCACACCAAGGAAGGAAACTAATGCAGTCTTTCAACGAAACCACAGACCTGGTACCGAAACAGAATCAGTTAACCCATTTGCTGATATAACCATACAACAAAGAACACTAGACGACCCAAATCGTAGAAGAATAAATAGCAGACCACCAATAGCAGGTATTGTTGTTCGTCTTCTTGATCATTTCTACCTGTAACAATATCAAACTAACTGCATTAAAGTTCAATTCTAACCACATCACACACATAATCAGTCACAGACAATCACTTTCGGAAAAATGAAAATCGCATTTTAAATTAAATCATAACTATGAAAAATATAAGTAACCTACTGCATAAAAGGTTTTTATTATACCACATAACACACAATTCTCTACTGCATAATTCTTTATACTAACTGCATTAATAAGAAACAAACAGGCACACATACACTTTTCGACACTTAAAACACTATGCTCGTTACCTTTTTTTTTTGAACGGCAAATTGAAATTAATAAAAAAACTAGTAAGAAGCTAGAAAATTACAAGGATATGGATTTAGGACATTTCATCCAGGAAATCCAATCAATATTGTTTTTACATCTATTGGAACACCAAGTAAAAGAGTACGAAACAATATCATCAAAAAGAAGCTCCATACGCGGATGAGAAGATCCAAAAAGCACTTGGTTGCGGAATTTCCAAATCATCCACCACATAACATAAAAGACCCCTTCTAGCATTTCTTTTTGAGCTTTAGAAAACCGAGTAGTTTTGAACCAAGCAATCCATTCTTCGTAACAAGAAAAATCTGGAATATCAATTTCCCACCATCGAGCAATTTTACGCCATAAAGTCCGAGCTAAATTACAAGAGTAGAAAAGATGCGAGCATGATTCTCCAGCTAAACCACAATTTGGGCATATAATAGAAGGAATATCAATCCCACGAAGTGAAAGGTTAAGTCTCGTGGGGAGCTTATCCAAACAAACTTTCCACGCTAAAATATTTACCTTTATTGGAACCACTTTCACCCATCTAGTAACGTCACCAACAAAAGGTAAAAGAATATCATCAATAAATGTTCTAGCCGAGTGAACAGAAAACTCACCAGAAGATCCAAGAAGCCATGCCCATCGATCATTGGAAGGAGATAAAGATATAGACCCAACAAGTTCAACTAGATGGTGAAGCTGCTCTTCTTCCACCCCTCCACGGGGGTTTCTACGAAAAGAAGCAACAAACGAAGCATCAATGAGTTTATCTGCAACCGTAATACCTTTTTTGAGCTCCAACGCATATAAACGAGGAAAAGATCTGCTAAGGGGGACATCATTAATCCAACAATCTTCCCAAAAGAGAGTGTTCGCACCGTTTCCCACTTTCTTTTTCAAAAGCGCAAGAAGGTTAATACCTTTTGCGGACAAAGAATTGAGCTCTTTCAAGATACAATTCCAAGGGGATAAACTGGAAACCGAACCTGTGTGAACAAAAGGAGAACGATTGCCATATAAAACAGCAATAAGACGATGCCAAAGGGATGCATCCTGCGAAAGAAATCTCCAAACCCACTTAAATAATAAGGATCTATTAAGCGCAAAGAAGCTGGACACACCTAGCCCTCCTTTTTGTTTAGAAGCCAAAATTTTGTTCCAACTAATCATAGAGAATCTCTTTTCATTTATATCGGCACCATTAAAAAATTTTCTGCGAAGGGATTCCAAGTCACGAAGAACACCCAAAGGAGCTTTATAAAGCGACATATGATAAAGAGGCAAGGACGTAAGGACAGACTTGATTAACGTAAGACGTCCACCAACGGAAAGAGTCTTAATTTTCCATTTTGATAATCTGTTAGAAACTTTACCAATTATCTCATCCCAAGCCTTTCTCCTAGAAGGAGACATCCCAACCTTGACACCGAAGCCAAAAAGAAGCATTTGAGCATACGAACTATGGTAAGGATGTTTGCTCTATCCCATTTGCCAATGAAGACTGCGTCATCAGCATAGAAAAGATGAGATAACGTCAACGAATCATCAAATCAGATACCCTTAAAAAGATCAGCATTTATGATATTATTGAAAGAAAGATGCAAACTTTCCATAACTAAGATGAACAAATAAGGAGATAAGGGGTCTCCTTGCTTCAAACCCTTGTGGAACTTAAATTCAGCGGTCGGACTACCATTAACAAGAATAGATCCCATAGCCGACGAAAGACATCCTTGAATCCATCCTCTCCATTTAATGCCAAACCCAAAGTTTCTTAAAATAATATCTAAGAAGTCCCATCTCACAGAATCAAAAGCCTTTTCAAAATCCACTTTAAAAATCATGGCTTTCGATTTATGAGCTTTGCACCAAGAAATAAGCTCATTTAAGATGAAAGGACCGTCAAGAATTTGACGGTTGGATACAAAAGCAGATTGAACATCACTAATAAGCTCAGATATTACCATCTTAAGACGATTAGCCAAAATCTTAGAAACGATCTTGTAAAAACACCCAATGAGACTAATTGGCCTGTAATCTTTAACAAACTTCGCATCATGTTTCTTAGGGATTAGAGCAATGAAGGATGAATTACATCCAGGAGGGAACTTACTTGAGATGAAAAACTCACGGATCGCATTAACAAAATCATGCTTAAGAATATCCCAAAAAGTACGAATAAAATCAAATGAGAAACCGTCCGGACCTGGCGATTTATTGGTTCCGCAATCCCAAACCGCTTTCTTGATCTCATCAAACGTAACATCACACTCCAAGTCATCCACCTGCTCAGAAGAAAGCTTTTTGAACAAATGACAATCAATATCAATACAAGGACCAGAAGGACTCTCAAATCGATTGGCAAAGTGCATGAGAAATTCGTTTTTAACCTTGCAAGGTTCGTCAATCCAATCTCCATCTATGAGAACACCACGAATAGCAAGTTGCGATCTTTTCTTATTAATTATCCCATGAAAATATTTGGAATTTTCATCGCCTTCAATGGCCCATCTCACCTTTGCTTTCTGAGCCAAGTCTAAAGAGTGACTTTTGTTAAAATTATGAAGCTCCTTTAAGAGAGAAATCCTTTCAGTGACTAACTCCTCGTTGCTAAGCCCATTATCGAATAACTTGTCAAGATCAGACAACCGAGCTTTGATAGAAAAGCAAGTATCATTAGAGCGTTTTATATCATCTTTACACCACTCTTTTATTGAAGCTTTAAGTGCCTGAAGCTTTTTCTTTAAAAGAATAATCTTATTAGAATCATTAGAACTTGAATAGCTCCATGAATCCTTAATGAGTTTATCAAAACCTTTCTTGTGAAACCAAGATTGATAGACACGAAAAGGGGATGGCCCATAATCAGTAACAACTTCGCGCATAATGATGGGTCTGTGATCGGAAAGATGCCTGTCAAGACAAATAGCTGACAGAGAAGGAAATTTCAGAAGTAAACCTTCAGAAATTAAAAACCTATCCAATTTACTCATTTTCTTGGCCGATTTGATAGCCCAAGTAAACGAATATCCTTCAAGGGGAAGATCAATAAGCCCAGCAGTAGAGATGAAGTGATTAAAAGCATTGGCGGCCGTTTCATTAAAAATCGTCCCAAACCTTTCTTGTTTTGATCTAACTTCATTGAAATCGCCTAAAATAATGCATTCTCCATCCCATGTATCAATAATGTGAGTAATATATTCCCAAAGAGATTTCTTCTCAGAGATATCTTGTGGAGCATAAATAGAAACAAACATAACCTTAGTAGCAGTAGAAAGCCAAGTACCACGAACCGCCACAAAATAATCAGAAATGGTGGCATTATCTTTAACAAAGCTATTAGGATCCCACACACATAGAATTCCTCCTGAAAGACCAACAGAAGAACTAAAAGAAAAGTCGAAAAAAGAATTACCCCATAAATCTTTGATAGAAAAAAGATTAATGCTCTCCAACTTTGTTTCTTGAATAGCAACAAAGTTAATCTTATTCTTAGTGTTTAACTCCCGAATCCACTGTTTCTTGGCTGATTGGCCAAGACCTTGAATGTTTAAAGACATAACATTCATTTAAAGACCATGGAATCTCCATGAGAGGCTACAATATCCTCTAAGTTTTTCTTGCATCCGGCCATGTTGTATCCCATAGTTTGTCCGACTTCCACCAAGTTTTCAATAACATCCATAATTGATCCTCCAGTTTTAAGGCTAAAGGATCGGTTAACGCCACTAACATTTTGAGATCCCCCTATATTAGGACTGATATCAGAATGCACAGGCTGATTAACACTAACACCAACATTTACCTCTTGAGTGAAACCAGGAGGGTGAGAAGGATCGCTATCCTGACCCGCCTCCTTATTATCTTGCTTATTAAGAATGTTGTAAATACCAAAAGGATCTTCTGATATCTTATCTTGAGGAGGTTCCTGTTCATTAATAACGTTTTCGATATTCTCATTCATGAAGCTAGACTCTGAAACATGATCATTCGCATCCCCAGTAATTGAATTATTTTTTTCGTCTCCTACAAATTCATCATCAGAAGATGATTCACAAAATTCATCGTCTAGTTCAGGAGACCATGGTTCTAGTTCTCTAATTCGAATCCAATAAACTTTCCCTTTAACAATGATTTTGGTACGATCATTGATAATAGTACTAACCTTGGTAGTCACACAGACTTTTCTGTACGGCAACGAACTATCCTCTACCAAATCGACAGGAGTCAAAGTACCCCAAGGAGACACAATTTTGGAGAGCGCTTTGTTGTTCCAAGCACACATAGGGAGTCCTTCTATAGCAATCCAAACAAGTCTGATATCGCTCACAAAAGAATTATTAGCATTACCAAGTTCATGGAACCAATTCAATACACCAGCATGATTAATCAATTTTTCTTTGGAAGCACAAGATTTGGATTGGATCAGGACCCAGTACCCACCAAGATAAGAGATCTTTATGTCATCAAATCCCTCATCGTTAAGGATGACAGAAAGGTTAGATAGGGCGTTAATATCTTTAATTTTCCCAATAGCAACACAAGAGAGATCATTGGCTGATAAGCAATCATCATCAAGAGCAATAGCAGGTGAGGAATCATGAATCATATTAGAAGATGACAAATTATTAGGCTGGTTCGATTTCAACACAGAAGCAAACGAATTATTCCTGGTTTCTTTATTCCCATTCGTTGGCCTAACATTAGGCTCCTTGAACCCACCTAAATGTCTATCATCACTCTTCGAATTACGAATGTTCCTGCCATTCAAAGGTGGCCTGCCAAATCGTGCCTTATTTGCCTGTAACTTATAACGACCAACCCATACCGTACATAAATTACCCACCAATCTTTCCACATTAGAAACATTGATAAATTTGACAAATCCAAATCTTTTACCTTCCTTTGATCTCTTCAGTGGAATGAAAGAATCAACAACATGTCCATACTTATTACAAGCATGAAACAGATCCTTGGCCGAAAATGTCTCTGGAAGATTAGACACGTAAATCGAAATTGAGATCTTAGCCACGTCGTCTTCATAAGATCTATAACCATGTTTCTTCCTCGAAACTACATGCCAATCATCGATACCCATGATAAACAGATGAGATGAATTCTTTGGATTGAAGGGAGATCTTGTTTAATGGAGGCGAGGAGAAAAGGAAACGGAAATGGAGTCAATTTAGGGTTGATTTAAAAAGAGATTAGATTGAAGGGAAAACAAACAGATCTAAACCTTAAATCCCAAGATGAGAAGATCGCCTAACACGCTCGATATGGGCTTAATCAATGAATGATTGATCCCAATTTCAGGGGTTATAACGAATTCAAACACTAAGGATAACAGGAGATTGATAATGAAGAATAGAGATGGTGGCTAGGGTTTCTAAGAGAGAGAAAGACTGTTATGCTAAAGCCATGTGAAAGTTAGATATGCCTTGTTGCGTTGGTTTAAATTTTGTTTTGAAGTTTGAACCAATACAACAAAAAGAAGGGAAAAAACATGTATTATAGAAATGTTTTTAACAATGAAAGTAATAGATAATAATAAGCAGAATAAAAATTGAGCAAAATCACAATAAGCCGTATGCAATAAGCTTAAATCACCACAACGAAACACTAAACCTACCCGAGGCGAGTGATACCAAATATTAATGACCCAAAATCACCTTCACTTCGCCATTGAAACAAGAAAAATAAGATAAGAAAGAAAAGATGGAAGAATTTTAGAGAGAGAAACAAGAGAGAGAAAATAAGAGATGGTTGATTACACAAGTGTATGAAACAAATGAGACCAACACCCTCTCCACACTTGGAGAGGGGTATTTATACTTACACCACATGGGCTTTGTTGGGCCGAATGGTGTTTGACTTGGGTCGGGCTCGAGATTACAATGGACCTTAGTCCATAACATATACAATATTAGATTAAATAATGAACCCGATACCCGTAACTAGCCTATTATAATATATATTAAATAAATACCGAAGCTTCC
>BQNB010047154.1:0-20356 GCA_026074375.1 Tanacetum coccineum | reverse complement strand
AATAAGCTAAATAAGCTATAAAAGCTTTTACAATAAGCTAAATACTAAACTATACTACTCCTAAAACTAACCTATACTACTAATTTTTAATAAACTAAATCTAACACTAAAATCTCACACCTCAAACAGCTGCTGCGTGCTCTTTATATAGCCTCCAAGTGGGAGGGGCAATTTCGTCCTTTCAAGTACTCCACCACTCATATTGCTAGATCTGAGGGTATTATAGTATTTTTGCACTCCACCAACCGCCTCATGATTGGCACGGATCCATACACGCCTAACTTCGTACTGACACACGCACACCTCGTACTGACACACGCCAGTGCCACGTGTCACGCTCTGATTGGTCCAGTCGCCACCTGAATAGTACCTCGTACTGACGTATCCTGCCACCTCGTACCTCGTACTGACATGTCAGCTGACATGTCAGTCTGTACCTCGTACCTGCAAATCTGACATTCAATCATTAGATGGCCACGTGTCACCACCTGAGTGGTGCCACGTGGCGTAAACACTGTTCCGTCACCGTCGATCAACCGCCACCGGACCACCGGTCAACGGCGGCAGTCAACGGTGGTCAACGGCGGTCAACACCGCCGGACCACCGGTCAATGGCGGCGATCAATGACGGTCAACGGCGGCGGACCACCGTTGACCACCGCCGGACCACCGGTCAACGGCGGCGGTCAACGACGGTCAATGGCGGCGGACCACTGTTGACCACCGCTGGACCACCGGTCAACCAACGGGTCATGGCCAGGTATTGGGTCGGGTCAGGTCGAGTCATGCGCCGGGTCTGGATCGGGTCTGATCCTGGTCGGATCTGTCCTCTCGTATAGAAGCATTATGCCTAGCATTGGGCTAGAGCATAGTTCTACTAATCTTATGTAAAAAATAAACTATAACCCTTCTTTCATTTGGTTCAGGTTCAATATAATTAAAGGTTCAAACAGGGACAAAAAAAAGTTCATAATAAAAAGGTTTAAATATAAAAGGCCGGTACCGTTGGACTCGTTTTTTCGTGATCTTTCCAATGGTGTGATAGAGGAATATTCACGACTTCGTTTGAACCTCGATAAACATGAAAACGTCGTCGAAAATCACCCGAATTTTACCGTTTTTGCTTCGTTTCCAATCCTTTTTACCTGTAAGACATAAAAACACAATACAAACATATTTGCAACATAATTATCTATATTTTAGTGTTTTTAGTCCTTTTATAGTGTTTTACGGGGTACAAAATATGTATATTTTAGCCAATATCAAATCCCCCCACACTAAACCATTGCTGGTCCCTCACGCAATGTAAATAAAACAATACCCGAAAATAAATAACTTTATCCCCTCTTAACTTATGACCCCCTCACAATCAAACAAGAACAGAAAAAGTCCATCAAAAGGTTCAAAAATCATCTAATTCGCAAGCACCCCAGTTTTAACCACTTATTAAATAACTAAAATTAAGATAACAATTTCTATAGAATTTATTTTAAAAGGCTTAAGAATAGGAGTTTGTCATCCTTAACTTTTCACAATCCCCAAACTAAGCTTAAAACGAAATCACTGCTAAGTTCATGTATTCGATGCGTAACATACTATCTTGCAAACTTGTATACTTTTCACTCCCGACAATTTTTAATTATTAGGTGATGTGCTATTGTATTTCAACCATGGATCAACGTGGGGCTTATGCAAAAACCCATGTTTTACACGTTTTTCCACCCGAGAGATTGATTTGAAGGCGAGATCATCCCATGTAGCGATTTTCGTCTCGGCACATCCCAACCTCATCGGCTAAGTGACCAGGCTTTTGACACCTCACGGAGACTAGTATCGGGACTCACGGACCTTCGGTTTCAAAATCTCTAAGGTTTCCCGTTTACCATTTTATTTGAAAATCACAATCATAAATCGAATTAGTCTATAGTACAAAAGCATATTTAAATTTATAAAAATAATCTTCCACTTATCTAAGCAACATAAACTATTAAAATTCGTCCTTTAGAAGGCTACAAATCGGGCCACGCCTCCGAACGATGTTGCAAAACATATTTGCAGAGACATGGATTATTTTTTTCCCATTATTAGATTTTTTTCATACAATATTTTTTTTTTTTGTATAATCATAATATATCACCGGTGCCTTTATCTCGAAGCCAATCGATAGCGAGTCGACAAAGAGGTTATTCTCTTATTATGACACGGCCCCCTCCTTATATGAGGACTTCAAATCGGCCACGCCTCCCGATCGATGAGTAATCTGGCGAAGATATTTCATTCTACTTATTAATTATTTATTTATTTATTTTCAAACAGTAATCCGAAGAGAAAATACCATTTTTAGAAAATTTAAATATAAAATTTGAACTAGACTATATTATTTGATATCGACTACATCTTTATTCTAAAATAGTGATTTAAGTCTAAATTTTCAAAGATAGCACGTATATTAGTCAAATTAGAAGCGTAGGAGGGAAAAGCGACAAATTACTAACTGAGTCTTAAGATTTCCAAATAATCCTTGTTTAGCATCCAACTCATACTTACACTATCATTTTCCGTTCTTTGCAAAATTTTTAATGTTAAGCAACGCTAAGTCTAAAAGCTAAGGGAAAGTAGTGTTTTAAACTCGGTCAATTCAAAAGCTACCTAATTCATACGGGCCTACTTATTACTATATATATTTATATTTTAATCATTTTTTTTTCATAATAAAACAATAAAATTTAAAATTTTGGTCAAAACGGGGTTACGTGGGAACACAAATAGGCACAGGTATGATCACATTTCGATAGAAATCCCCCCCACACTTAGAATGGAACATTGGCCTCAATGTTCAAAAATATCGGGTTTTACCCCCACACTTAGGAATAAAAAAGGCAAATGCAAAAAATTCCAAGTGTGAAAAGGGAAGCACAATAATATTCATGATCAGGATTAAGGATTCCAAAATAAGCAAAGATCGAAGAACGGATGATTGGATGATTGAAAACAAGCACGGGTCTTCATGATCTTGAGGAATCCTGCAAGCAAAAATAATACACAAACCAAAGAGAGAAGCACGCCCCCACACTTAGGCTATAAAATCACACGCTTATTAAGAAAATAAAATAGAAAGAAGAAAAGACACGGGTTGCCTCCCAAGAAGCGCTTATTTTTGTTCACAGAGTCTTGAGCCTGACTCGATCCCCCCACACTTGAGCGGGTCAAGGGGGATAGAAATGGAGAAACGGGACATCCAAGTGAGGAATGTCCCCTCCAGAAATCATCATCGGGCTTTCAGAAAAATCAAAAGTGATTTTGGCCCGATGAGATAAGAAAGGAGAAGAGAAAATACCAGGGTTGAACACTTTGTCCTCGTTTTCGGATGAAAACGGGAGCAAAAGGTCAAACACTGGACAAAGGGTGAGTTGGGTGGGTAAAAAAAAAAAAAAAAAGAAAAAAAAAAAAAAAAATAACAAAAAAAAAAAAAAAATAAAAAAAAAAAAAAAATAAAAAAAAAAAAAAAAAAAAAAAAAAAAAAAAAAAAAAAAGAAAAAAAGAAATGAAAAAATAAAAACAAAAAAAAAAAAAAATAAAAATAAAAAGAAAAAAAAAAAAAAATAAAAAAAAAAAAAAAAAAAAAAAAAAAAAAAAAAAAAAAAAAAAAAAAAAAAAAAAAAAAAATTAAAAAAAAAAAAAAAAAAAAAAATATAAAAAAAAAAAAAAAAAAAAAAAAAAAGAAAAAAAAAAAAAATAAAAAAATAAAAAAAAAAAAAAAAATAAAAAAAAATAAAAAAAAAAAAAAAAAAAAAAAAAAAAAAAATTAAAAAAAAAAAAAAAAAAAAACAAAAAAAAAAAAAAAAAAAAAAAAACAGAAAAAAAAAAACAACTAAAAAAAAAAAAAAAAATAAAAAAAAAAAAAAAAAAAAAAACAAAAAATATAAATAAAAAAAAAAAAAAAAAAACACAAAACAAAAAAATAAAAAAAAAAAAAAAAAAAAAAAAAAAAAAAAAAAAAAAAAAAAAAATAAAAAAAGAAAAAAAAAAATAAAAAAAAAAAAAAAACAAAAAAAAAAAAAAATAAAAAAAAAGATTAGGGCATAAGATACATCATGTTCAGAAATGTCACCCACCACCTTTGTTCAGTAACAAACACCCGTATCGGGCATTTAAAATCAAGCAAATCTCAACATCCGGTGGATCCGGAGGGAGTACAGGGGAAGTGATGAATCATCAAAATGATCAAGAGAAAATGACTCATTTTTGGGAGGGAGGGGGTCACTGCTAAGCAATTCTTCAAGTAAAAACGGTTATCCCTTCCGAGTCATAGTCGTCATCCTCAATGCCCGGTGGCATTGAGTCATCGGAAAGCAAGAAATAAGTCGATCTCCTCCATAAGAGAGTCACTATCCTCAACAGGGATAGGAGGTGGAGAGAGAGACTCGACAATCGTATCAGCAATTTCCGAAATTACGTTCTTTCGGCGGTCGTGGAGATGAATTATCATACAACAAATTCTCAACAAAACGGATTTCTTCCTCTAGATCAAAAGACGGCTTTTCTAATTGGTGGAATTGGACTCGATATGGGCGGTTCACCGGAAGTACTCCTCGGGAAGATAATCAAATATTAGGTGAAGATCAATTAAAGTATCTCGATTGAGCTCAAGATTCGATAAGGATTAGATCGATTGATAATAATGCGGATCTATCTTAGTAGGAAATGATTCTTATCATCAAAAAGAGGTTAGGTGTATTTTGAATTTTCCTCGGAACATCCTCATCAGAAAGTGGACTCGTCATCAATTGAGGTGAAAATTCGTGGTTTGAATCGAAGAGTGGATTCCAAAAAAAAGTCGGAAAATGAGGATTCCGTGTCTCATCATTAATAGGCACATCACACTCACTTTCACCATCGGATAAATCCGCGGACTCACTTCGGGTAGGGACAAGGTCATAACACTTAGACTTGATTGTGTAAGCTGATTCCGTTACCAGAATAGTGTCGAGATGCTCGTCCTCCATTATGAGAGAGTCCGTAATGGGTAAGTCGGGTGTGATTGCGGAAGGAGAAAGCTTATAACAATCCCTTATTTTGTTATTTTCATCATAAATGGAAAGCTTAGAATTTTGTTGTGCAAGATTACACCAATCATTAAGAGCTGTTTGAAATTTATCATCATTAAGAAGCGAATTCCATGCACCGTTGGAAGTATCGTTAGACTCACTTGGGATTGGAACAGGATCTTTAACACTAGATTCAAGTGAATCTTTTGAGGTGTCAAGATGCTTATCCCCCATACTTAGAGAGTTAACGGTTTCCACATTTGGAGTAACGGGCGGAATAAAATCCGATAAAGGAATACGTTTAGTAGAAACTATGAAATTACTTAAAGTCGGATCAATTCGAAATTTCCTTGAACGAGTAGAAACTTGAGGAGTAGATTTTTCTTCGATATTTAAGCACTCTTGACTTTTACGTTTAGCTTCTAACTCCGCGGCCTCCTTTTCTTTGGCAATTCGTTTCTCTTCTTCTTGCTTCGCGGCTTCCTCAAAAATTCGTTTCTCTTCTTCTTTTCGTTGAATGTTCAATCTTTCCAAAAATTCTTTAAACGTATTCGTAAATTCTTGCATTGATTTTTCTCGCTCAATCTCTAATCTCTCATATTCCCGTTGTCGTTCTATCTCTTCGGCTTGAGTACATTGATAATCCATATGATATCCCCCGTAATTTTCGCAAATCGGCTCACCATAATCGCACCATAATTGTGTACATTGAGAATCGTCATGTAAATCTCCACAAATAGTACAACAAATATATTGACATTCATTTTGTAAATCATATGGTTCATAATTATCACTAAAGCTTTGATTGTTACACGGTTCCGGTTCAAAATTAAACGGGACTCGTGATGGACATGAAAAAGTCGTAATGATTGTTACCACAATTATTACAAAAATATGTCGAATATTGTTGATGTGGGTCGGAAAAATTCAGAGAGTTGTCGAAAGAATTCGGATTACATCGTGGACAAAATGAACCGACAAATGGCTCTCCACACTCGTAGCAAGGTTGATAAAATGACATGTCGAAGAATTAAACAATTTAGAGGATAAGAAGAAAGAATTAAACGGATTTTAGGTTACGAAGTTATTTTTCAGGGTTTTCCATTTATTTTTAAAGAATTTTTCTTTTTCGTAAAGAAAAAAACGAGATAAGGATACTTAAACCTAATAATCAACAAGCTTCACGGTAGCTCTTTAAAAGAATTAACTTTTAAAGGTGAGCCGTACGTCGCAAGTGACACAAAAGGCAAGTTTTTAAATCTTTGATTCGAGTTGGGAACTTATCAAGTTCACCGGAACTTATTTATGATAATACCTCAATTGAAGGTATTATTTGTTGGTGTTCTTTTACCAACTTTGTTATTTTTTTATATTTTTTAAGAGTATAAATTTGTTTTTTAGTTTTTTATTTTTTATATATAAGAAATTAAAATGGAATAAAAAATATTTTTGGATTTTTGGTATTTTTATATGAACGAAATAAAACTTCCCGTAGAAAGGCTCTTCAAGGCTCGAACTGAACAATCGTAAAAAATCCGCTACACCTCTCCCGGCAGCGGCGCGCCAAAAAAATATGATTCGGTACAAATTATTATATAATTTAATATTTTAAACAAGAGGCAATTAAGGAATTCCTAAGGAAAAATTCACTCTTTAAATGAATTATTATGATATATAATATACGTATCTTTACCGAAGTATGATTTCCGGTCGTTTTCCCAATGATTTGAGAAATTGAAACCTCGCTTGATATTGGATATTGATTTGAATGGGGTTCAAAGTAATGATTGGGTTTTCTATAAAATACTATTAAAAAACAAGCAATTTAAGACAACTAAAACACTTAACAACTACGGAAAACAAATAAATGCGACAATTAAGCAAGAAAACTAAAATTAACCCCTAAAAATGTAAACTAAAATTCTAAACCCAAGATAAGACAAAAGAAAATTTTAGGAAAAAGAAAAACATTTTTTTTTGATTATTTTTGAATTTATTATGAATTAAAAACTAATTTAATCTAATTAAATCTATTAAAAAATAGCAAATTAAGTACTAAAAATTTGGAAAAATGATTTTTAAGCTTAGAAAAGTCTGAAATATTATAAAAGCAAAGAAAACTATTTTTAACTATTTTTATTATTTAATTTCCTATTTTTTAAATTTAAAATAAAGCTCAAAAATGATATTTAAGATCTAGAATGTGTAAAATGATTTTACCAGGATGTAAACCTTTCAGCTATTTTTTATAAAACTAAAAAACTATTTTTTTTGTATTTTCTAAAACTTTTTCTATTTTTTATTGATTTTATAAGATTTTATCTTTCGAAAAAATGATTAAAATAAATTTAAGCTAGAAATAAATCTAAAAATTAGGGTAAATCCTATAATACTAACGGAACTCAAGAAAAAATAAGAAAGCCCAAAATGCTTAACGAAAAATAGCCCTCAATAAGCTTTACTTAAGGTACGGCTTATTTTAGAGAAGAGAAATGAAATTGTGTACTGTTAAATGTGGGGAAAGGTAAACGGATGAGCTATTGAGGCAATTGGTTAATCCACGTTGGGCGTATAATGAGAGGTCGTGGGTTCGAGTGTGGGCAACCCCTTTTTGCACCTTTTTTTTTGACTTTTAAGAAAAACTAAATACTATGAATTAATAAGGAGACTAAAATAAGCTACTTTAACAAACGGGACATAAGCTAAAACTAAATAATAAGCTCTAAAACAGCTTATATAAGCTAATGTCACAGTAAAAAGTGTTTTGGGCTTATTCTCACTTAGAAAGGCTTAGTAAACAAGCTGTTTTTAGCCTTAAATCTAAAAGAAAAAAGTGTTCTAAAAGCTTGTATAAGTTGTTTTAATCTTCAAAGAAAGTAAAATTGAGCTTAAATACTCAAAGTCACTGAAAAGTGGAATATGGAAGTAGCATACTCAGGAAATGACTCAAAAAGCTAAAAATTTAGAAAAGCTAAAATGCTTAAAAGGCCAAAGTAGAAACTGAGCTTATCAAGACTTATAAATCAACTAACAAACTTCTTATTTAAACAATAAAATCTAACTCTATAAACTAGAATTCAAATCTAAAAGCTATCATCTATTAGCTACTGTTTTTGGTCTTTTTAGATATTGTTGTGACTTCTTAAGCTACAATGTCCTGAAGTAAATATGCTGGAGATGAAAGTTAAAGCCCTAATTTATATTAAGTTACTTCTTAAACTATAAGGATGAGAAAATGGAACTCTAAATCTAAGATTAAAAGCTATAAACTAAGCTAAAAAGTGACAGCAGTACTAACTGTTAGTTAGTACTGATGCACTTGACACTAGTAAAAGTCAAAAGTGCAGGCTAACCTAGTGACTATCAATACCTTAAACTTTCTCGAATTGTGTGTATAAACACAATGCAAGCAAAATCCAAGCCTTAAGGGCTTTGGATCAAAATTTCACAAGCAAAAGAAAACAAATAAGCTCCCCTGGTGCACAGACTTGCTTAATAAACTCTAAAATGATATCATACCTAAACTAAACCTCAAAACTTGTTCAAATCCTCATCAATTATGATATTAAAACTTACTTAAACAATATGCACAAATACCTTTGACTTTTAAAGGTCAAACAGGCTTAAACCAAACACCCCTTTATACTAAGGACAGTTTCAAAAGAGCTTAAGAGTTGAAAACTAATTAACTAGTCTTGAATACCAGATAAAATCTAGCTTATAACTAGCTTAATAAACATGGTAAATCAACTAAATAAGCAATAATCAAAGATCTACTCTATTTTCTACTTTTTTTAGATTTTTATAGCTTTTTAAGACAAAAATGAAGGCAACTAAGTTTTATAACTAATAAGCTAAAAACAGGTGTAAATAACTAACTAATAGACACAATGAAATAACAATAAGCACAAATAAGCAATAACTATAAGCAAATAAGCAGATCTAACTAATGAACTAATATTGAACTAAATTTTAAAGGATATAAGAATATAAATGAAAACTTACTTTAGCTTCAGCTAAACAGAAGCACAAACTCAATTGTCAGCTACAAGCTCTAGCTTATTCATGTGAATAAGCTAGTTTAAGTCCTTGGGAGCTCATCCATTTTAAGCTCCCCTTCCAAAAGCTTATAATCAAAATAAGACAAAGAACTTTAGGCTGGTTTAACAATTTGAGTATAATAAGATCCAATTTAGCTCAATTGTAAGCTTATAGACTCACAAGAGCTTAAATGAGCCTATGACAGGCTTATGAGAAATAGCTTAATCTTTGAGAATTTAAATGAGAGCTTAAGAGTGAGATTTAAAAAGCTTTAAAACTGAATTTTATTAATAAAATAAACTGATTACATTGCTTAAAAAGGAGATTACAAAACATTTAAGGAAAATTACATTTAAGTAAAAATATTAAGCTTAGAAAAGTCTAAAATATTATAAAAGCAAAGAAAACTATTTTTAACTATTTTTATTATTAAAATCCTATTTTGAAAATTTAAAATAAAAGCTCAAAAATGAAATTTAAGATCTAAAAAGTGTAAAAATAATTTTACACTTTTTAGATCTTAAATTTTGAGCCGTTGGATCAATAACACACTCACACGGATTGCCAAGCTGTCATTCTTTGATGTGACAGGTTGTGCTAGTTGTGTGAGTGTGTTTAGTGCAAAAACCCACACCCCTTATGCTTTCACCATTGTTGGCGTGGCCTCCTCATGAGAGTGAGCTAGTGAATCCCTTGGAAAGACTGATTTGACCCTTGCCTTGTACTTTTGAGCTATTTAATTGACGTAATCACCCTTCAATTCCCATTTGCCCCTTGTTTTACCCTGGCTAGTGAGACGTAAGTGATGTGAATAGTAAAAAGGGCTTCGCGCCTATTTTTTGACAAAACTGTTATATCTTTGGGGTATTACACAAATGGTCCTTGTCTTTCTTATCACTTTTTTTTAGTTATAAATAACTTTAGGAAATTGCAAAACTGGCCCTTGTGGTTTATAAAAAGATGAATGGGCTAGGGTTTTGGGCTTTGATTGGGCTTTTGGGATCCGGATAGGGTTTCCTAGGTTTTTAGAGGCCCATTAAGCTTTCCTGGGCCCAATAAGGGAGGAGGGGACATTTTTGGACTTTTGTGAGAGTTGAGGGACCAAAGTGAAATATTTTGAGGATTTGTCCTTTTGTGTTTGACTTAGTTTGACCATCTTTGACTGACTTTGACTTTTCTTGGCTGACTTTGACTGAGGCTTGACTTTTCTGGCTTCGGCTTTGATTCTTTGGCTTCTTTTTGTTCTCTTCTGATTCTCGTGCCCGTGCTTGCCCGTTTTTGACTGTTTTATTGGATTTTTGATATATCCGTACCTGCACACACAAAACACAAATACAAGCATATTTTTGCCATTTTTGGTCTGTTTTGGGTTTAATTGGGTTATTTTAAGCATAAATGGATATGTGTATTCTACACTTATCAAAATTCCCCAAACTAAACGATTGTGTGTCCTCACGCAATATCACATGCCTTATAACCAAATACCTCGAAATTCATTGGTTATGCACCCATAAAGAAAGCATTCCGAATTTACAACCGACGTACCAGACGTATTATCGAAACAATTCATGTAGACTTTGATGAGCTGACTGCGATGGCTTCTGAACACAGAGTAGGACCCTCACTTCATGAATGGATCTCTTGGTCTGCATAACTTTATATATTTATTAAATAAAAATATATTTTATATCCAACAATCAATTCAGGACTCGTGCCTAACCCTCCCTCCTTAAACACCGTTTGTACACCTTAAGATCTGATTGTATCTTTTATTTCAACCGCACGTTGAGGAATTACTCAACTCCTCCACATTGTTTGTGATTGCCCAGCCCCTGAAGTTATTGCTCTAATTGCTGAAGTAGTAGCTCCAGAACCCGCTGTATCATCGGTTCACCGTTATCAAAACAACAAGTGACAAGATTGCACCCTTCACCTAGTAACTCACATACAACCCCCTGAAATCAAATCTTTGTCTTTACTAACGATGTTTGAAGGTAGACATTCATGACGTAGTTGTTGCACACTGAATAACAATCCCGTTCTTTGGTATTCCCAATTCCAGTAAACGATTCTGAAGCAATTTCTTCAGCATGTGCTTCCGTACTGTTGTGCCATACTTTTAATCTTACTTTGAACAAGTTACCAAATGGACCAAGGATCATCCTTTAGACAACATCATCGGTGAACTCGAAAGACTTGTTTCCACAAGACTCCAACTTCATTAACAAGCCTTATTTTGTTACTACGATGCCTTTCTCTCCATCAGTTGAACCAATGACTTCTATAAGATCGCATTAGCTCAATCATTGTTGGATTGAAGCAATGCAAAGAGGAGCTGAATAAATTTGAGCGTCTTGAAGTCCGGGAACTCGTTCCTCGTCCAGATAAAGTGATGGTTACTACTTTAAAATGGATCTACAAGGTGAAATTTGATTAATTAGGAGGAATTCTAAAGAACAGGGCAAGTTTGGTTGCTCGTGGTTATCGTTAAGAAGAGGGAATTAATTTTGAGGAATCCTTTACTCCAGTGGCTAGACTTGATGCTATTCAAATTTTCCTCGCATATGCTGCTCATATGAATATGGTTGTCTACCAAATGGATGTAAAGACGGCATTCTTGAACGGCATTCTGCGCGAAGAAGTTTATGTCAGCCAACTGGACGGGTTTGTGGATCAAGATAATCTGAATCATGTGTATAAGCTTAAGAAGGCTCTTTATGGGTTGAAATAAGCTCCTCGCGCGTGGTACGATCTGTTGTCGAAGTTTCTACTTTCTCATGAATTCTCTAAAGGAACCGTGGATCCCACATTATTCATTAGAAGACAAGGCAAAGATCTTCTCCTGGTACAAATCTACATTGATGATATAATCTTTGCGTCTACTACACCTGAATTATGTGACCAATTTTCCAAAATAATGTATTCTCAGTTTAAGATGTCGCAGATGGGGAGAATATCATTTTTCTTAGGACTACAAATTTCACAAAGTCCCAGAGGCATCTTTATAAACTAGTCTAAATATGCCCTTGAATCTTTGAAAAAATATGGTATGGAATCTAGTGACCCCGTGAATACTCCCATGGTGGAGAAATCCCAAACTGGATGAAGATACACAAGGGAAAGTCGTAGATCCTACACACTATCATGGAATGATTGGCACCCTTATGTATCTTACAGCCAGTAGACCAGACCTAACATTTGCTGTATGCATGTGTGCCTGGTATCAGGCAAAGCCTACCGAAAACCACCTCCATGTTGTAAAAAGAATCTTTAAATACCTAAGAGGAACCATAAATCAGGGACTTTGGTATCTAAAGGATTCTTCTATTGCTCTAACAGCTTATGCAGACGTTGATCACGCGGGTTGCCAAGATACTAGACAAAGTACATCTGGAAGTATGCAATTATTGGGAGACAGACTTGTTAGCTGGTCATCAAAAAGGCAGAAAAGCGCTACGATATCCAGTACAGAAGCTGAATATATTGCTATGTCTGGCTGTTGTGCTCAAATCCTTTGGATGAGATCACAGCTTACCGACTATGGCCTTGGATTCAATAAAATTCAAATGTACTGTGATAACAAAAGCGCTACTGCCTTATGCTGCTACAACGTTCAACATTCTCAATCAAAGCATATAGACATCAGATTCCACTTCATAAAAGAGCAAGTTGAGAATGGAGTAGTAGAGCTTTACTTTGTCAACACGGATTATCAACTAGCGGACATCTTTACTAAAGCCCAATGCAAAGAAATAATTGAATTTCTTATCAACAAGCTGGGAATGCGAAGTTTACGCCGGACACTCTAAAACAATTGGCAGATGAAGCTGAAGAATAGTGGTGGTACCTATTCAAATATCATGTATCATATGTATATATATATTAAAAACCATAAAAATCAAAAAGATTTTTCATTTTTCAGAAATATTTATAAAAACAAAATACAAAAATATAAAATCTTTAAAACCAAAAAAAATGAGAAAAATTCAAAAAGAGGTAATAATGGCATGTCTTCTAAAAATCGATAACATTTACGGTCTTTGAAATGTCATTCAATAATGACACGAGGCTGTAAATGAAGTTCGAGCAGAAGTTCCAGATGTTTTCAAAACATGCCAAAAATGGCTTGCTATTATTTCAGATAGCAACCCGGTCATCATTTTAAAGGCAAGTATTCCATCAACAAGGAAACTTGACCTCTCAACGGGAATTTATTCTCGGTCATGGTCTACTTTATGACCATGCAAAGGCTTGTGGTTACTTTGCATCACAACCCGTGCTTCCTATGTTTCCATAAGTGTACGTGTCAGTGCGCTTATGAGTGAAAATAAGAGAAATTTTATTTTCTATGGTGTTTGTTTTTCAAAATAAAACATTGCTTCATCAGAAAATGTTTTTCAAAGACATTTGACCACTCAAAAAACGACTACAACTCTTTAAATAGAAAACGGGTCATTGTTTGAGGGGGAGAAAATGTCAAATATCTTCTTCATATTAAAATGTGCTTAAAGGGAAAAAGGTTTTTAAACAATAACAGAATATCAATCTCTAAGGAAAGTTAATTAAGTTTAGCTTATGTGTGCTTTAAATGTTATGTGTTTATGCCTTTAGGGAGTAAATGTGCAAATACAAGTTTTTAGGAATGTTAGTTAAAAACATTAGGGACTATGTGTGCCAATTGTTAAACTATACTTGCCTAATGAAAGTTATTGGTGAAAAAATAAAAGGGATAAGAAACTTGAGGGGCCAAATGTGTCAAAAACAAAAAATGTTTTATAACACCACTCACCACTCGTCTCTTTCACACACAAATACACACTTAAGAAACCCTTTTCCCTCCCATCTTTAAACGCAAATCGCCATCCCTCAAATCCTCATTTACAGTCGTTATCTCGCTTAAGGTACTACTACAAATCTGTTATATACATCCCATACATCTCATACCTTGAAGGAATTTGATTTCATCCATTTTTGAACTCGAAAATCCCTAATTTTTGAATTAGGGTTTCTCAAAATCAAAAGTGATCAAATCTTCAAATTGTTTGAGGGGTTTTGATGGCATTGGGGTGTAGAAGACTTGTCTAAAATAGTTTTATGTGTATCTAACATATGAATGTATTGTGGTCGATTGTTTGCTCGAAAATTTTGGGTTTATGTGTAATACTGTTAAACGCTTGTAGGTTTTGTG
This sequence comes from Tanacetum coccineum, assembly GCA_026074375.1. Taxonomy (NCBI): domain Eukaryota; kingdom Viridiplantae; phylum Streptophyta; class Magnoliopsida; order Asterales; family Asteraceae; genus Tanacetum; species Tanacetum coccineum. The sequence goes on along the minus strand of BQNB010047154.1, from coordinate 6,079 downwards.
TTAGGGAGCTATATTCCACCATCTTTAATGTGTTTATGTGATCATATAACTTCCTTGATTGTAGTTTGTTGATTATTGATGTGTTAATGGTTAAAAGTGCTCGTTTGTTGTAGGATCTTGATAATTCTATGAAATTCAAGTTGTTTTATTGTGCCCAAAATGTTTTTCTTGTGATTAGCATACAAAAACAACAAGTGTGAATGCTTAACATGTCATGGTTGTGCAAATTCTAAAATTAACCGAACAACTGGTTCTCTTTGAGAATCGAACAAGTTTTCTATTCAGGAACCGAACAACTTGTTGCCCTTAGGAACCGAACAACTCAGTAGTTAGAAGGAACCGAACAACTCAGCTTCTAGTAGGAACCGAACAACTCAATAGTTAGAAGGAACTAAACAAATCATTGTCTTTGGGAGCCGAACAACATGAACTCTTTGGTAACCTAACAACTTACTTTGTTTTAGGAACCAAACAACTAGTGTTAGTAGGAACCGAACAACTTATTTTGTAAAGGAACCGAACAACTAGTGTTCATTAAGGAATCGAACAACTCATTCTATTAAGGAACCGAACAACCAGTTTGTATGAAGGAACCGAACAACCAGATTTTCTGAAGGAACCGAACAACTTGTTTTCGTTTAGGAACCAAACAACTAGATTGCTTTAAGAAAGAAAAGTTAAAAAGAAGTTGAAGAATTAAAAAGAAAAGTTAAGATAAAGGGTGAAAAGAAAGAAGCATTCCTTACACTTTGGCAGAAACTGGGTCAATACATCTGCTGTCAAAAATTACAAAGATGATTGCTGACATTGAAGACTAACATCATGGACCCAGTGATGCAATGCACAACCCTCCCTAGCCACTCAAGGTCTCTCAAAAGACTCTTGTTTCATTTCTCACGGAGATTACACATATTTCTATCAACTTTCTCACTCCAAGTTAGTTGATATTGAAAAGGTGGCAGTCTGCTCTAGCCTTCGATCACTAAAACAAAAGTGCACTGATATGTGTGAAAACACATATCCATTTTATACCCAAAATGACCCATAAATAACAAAATTATGCTTAAAATGCTTGTATATTGCTTGTTTTGTCTTTGTGATTGTGTAGGTACGGATAATGCAAATATCACAAGAAAACGGTCAAAGCCGGACAAACACAGACACGGGAACGGAATTGAGTGTACAAGAGCCGGGAGAATGCTATCAAAGGTCAAAAAAAGTCAACACTTGGTCAACATTAGTCAACCACTAAATGACAAAAACCCAAAAATACCAAATCAGTCCCTCAAAGAAAACCAAATTGCAAAAATAGTCCCTAAACCCTAACGGTGTTAACTCTTTAATTTATAAAGAGTTAACACCCATTAACTCTTACATTAACCCACTACACAACCGTTAACCCTTATAATAACCCAAGCCTGTTAAACTTTACCCGTGGCCCAAAACCTTTGCATAAGCCTAAAGTTAAACGATTTTTAACCCGGGTTAAAAGAAAAGTCAAACACCCCCTTTTATAAAAGTAAAACGCGGGAAAGGTTGTTGTTACTATTCACCTTCTTCCCCATTTTACCTCGAGCTCAAAACAAAGGGTAAAATCAAATTGAGGACGTGGCCATGAAATTCAAGTGATAAAGGACACCTTGGCAGAGTTAAACGTCACATGATGCTCTCATTGGCCAATTCCCAAAAGGAAGGACACGCGTACAATGAAGGAAACACACAAAGGACTAGTATTTTGCACTAAAAGACTTGAAAAAGAAGCACAATTGCTCTAACACACGTAATGCCACGTTGGCAATCCGTGTGCTCACCAAAGTAATCCAACGGCTTAAGATACACTTCCAATGATTGAAAGGAAGGAAGGGATAGGATGAAATGGAGCGTGTAACAGACTAGACGGCCTAGAAGCATCTCCTGATGGCTATAAATAGCCCTTACATTCACACACACGATATTAGTTTTTTTTAGCTTTTGAACTTTAGCTTATGTAATTTTCATTTAAAATGTTTTAGCTTAATGTTTGTTTGATGTAATTTCCTTTTTCAATATTGTAAATAGTTTTTTCATTAATAGAATTCGAATTTTATCCTACTTTTCTAAAGCTCACTTTTACTCAAACTGTGTCTAATAAGCTAGTAATGTTACATAAGCTTCTCATAAGCTCAGATCAAGCTCTTTGAGTCTCTAAGCTCAAATTGAGCTATTAATAAGCTCTTAATATACTAAAATCTAAAATCAGTTAATCCTTTCTTATGGATTTTGAGCTTTGGATGATAGCTTTACAATGAAGAGCATAAAGGACTTTTACTAGCTTATAATTGATAGCTAGTGCTGTAGACAGCTCATTTTGAGATTAATTTACCTTTGTTTAGTAAGGCTTTGGTAAGATTCTTATTTCCCTTTTCTGTCTTAATTTACTAGGCTTAAATAATGCTTACTTTGTTATTTCTTGCTTAATTCAGCTGATTATTTCTGTCTTTTTATGCTTTTTGAATAAGTTTGATTATCTGTTTTTGATTAATATAGCTTAAATCATAGTTTGCTTCATTTTATCTCAAATCATTGAAAAACCAAAAATAAGTAGCTTATTAGTTCTGGCTTATTTTCTCTTTGATATTTGCTTATCATAGTTATCTTAAGCTATTAGTTATCTCGTATTTAGGATTTAAGCTCTAAATCTCTAATTCATAAGCTTAAATGGGTTTCAAAGATTTTAAAGGAGTGTTTGGCACAACAGTATTAACCACAAGTTAATACTGTTGTTGGCCATTTGGTCCTTTGTGTTTGCTTTAAAACTCTCATTTAGGTTTGTTTAAACTAGTATCATAAGTCAGAATAGGGTTAATTCAGTTTTCATGAGTTAAGTATTCATAGGGTCATAATCTGTCAAGTATCACTTGTCATTATTAGCTTAATTCATGTCTAGCTTCTGTCATCACTTTATTTGCATTTAGTATAGTGTTAAATCAGTGTAGAATTAGTCTTATTAGTCCTGCAATAATAGGAATTGGCTTTGTGTCTGGTAGTGCTCATAATTGCATCAGATACTAACAAAAGGGAAAAATAGCTTTTTCATGTTCAAAAATCAGATGGTAAATCTTGTTGTTAGGATTGGATTTTGAGTTTACAGATAGGTCTAGGGTAATAGTTAATAAGTTTGAATTTGCTTTTTGAAGTTAAGATCATTTGATTATCTGTTTTTAGCTTTTAAAATAGCTTTTTGTCTTTTCAATTTCAAAACCAACAGTACTAAGTGTTCTTAGTATAAGCTGTTTTCAACAAGCTTTTTCAATAAGCAATTGAATTTCAAAATAGTTTCTGAAAGATGTTTTAGAAAGTTTTTTAGTTGTAGTTTAATCTAGTATAGCTTAATATTGCATAAGGATCCAAGAGCTTATAAAAAATAAACTCAAAGATCCCTGCAAGGACTGTTTGGTTGTCAGTTTCTATTAAGTGCTTTTTAGAGTTTTATTGCTTATTTCTTTTAAGCTTCTGTTTAATTCTTGTCCTAATTAGCTTAATATGTTAGTTTAAATTAGTATTGAGCTTATTTAGTCAGTAGTGTTAGCTTATTAGCTTTTTCATTAAAAATCCAAAAATACCAAGAGTAGCCTGTAGCTTTTTCTTAGTGCTTTTTATTTGCTTAATTAGATTTCAAAATGCGTTTAGCTTATTGTTTTAAGTAGATTTTTAGCTGTATTTTAAGAAAGTATTAAGTTCTTAGTTGTAAGGATCCATTTTAGTGCTTAAAATTAAGCTCAAAACAGTCCCTATAGGGCATGTTTGGTTATTAGTGTTAATAAAAGAGCTTATTTAGTCTTCTAGCTTATTGCTGGCTTAATTTTAGTTCTAATTAGTTCATTAGCTTAGGTTTAGCATATTATAGCTTAATTAGTCTTAACTTTAGCTTATTTTAGTCTATTAGCTTATTTAGTTTAAGAAAAAAAAACCAAAAATAGTAGTTAAGTAGTTTCTGTCATATTATAAGCTGTTTTTTAGCTTATTTAGGGCTTTTCATAAAACATTTCTTTTATAAAAAGTGCTTATTATCAGCTTTTCTAAAACTTTGCTTTTATAAGTTTTCAAAAATAAAAAAATGGAGAAGGTGGAAATCGGGGGTGAGCAAGACTCGAACCCCTGACCTCAACACCCTCAACCCCTTTTATAACACACACCACACACCTCCACTACCAACGCGCCCTGGGGACTTTTTCATTATATCTTTGCAACATTTAATTTTTATACACGTTTTCTCCCTTATAGCTTATAAGCTGTTAAAGCTTATTTCGTGGCTTATTCATTAAGCTGTGACCTCAAGCTTATTTTTACTAGGTTCTAATTAGTATAAGCTATTTTCTGTAATTTTTCTAGAATTTTTATAGATAGTTTAGTATTTTTAAACATTTATTTTTGTTAAAAACTTTAAAAAATCATAAAAAATAGAAAAATAATCAAAAATATATAAATCTTTTTTTAAAAATTTTCTTTTATCATAAAGTTTCTAGGAAAATTAGTTTTGCCTTCATAGGGTTTAATTTGCAAAATTTCGATTTTTAAAGAACGGGATTCGTTCCCGTTCTCATTTTTCGTGTTTTAAAGCTCATTTCAACTCCGTTTTTGTTCTAGTTTTTTTTTAAACTTACTTTTTAGTCAATTAGAGTCCATTTAAAAAGAAAATTTTAATTTAGGTTTAATTTTAGAAATTTAGGGTTTTTGACTGCCGTTTAGGGTTCCCGTTTTGCGTTTTTAGTTAAAGTTTGATTTCTCGTTATTTGTTTTCGTGCTTAATTGTTATCATTTGCTTATTTTAAATTGTGAAAGTAGATAATCAAATAAATCTTTGTTTCCAATTCAAATCATTGTCCGAACATCAAACGTGGTTTCAATTTCACAAATCATTAGGAAATAACGACTCGGGAATCATACTTCCCGGTTAATATACGTATTATATTATATATATTTGTGAATATTTTTCCTTTTTACCTTTGTCCTCAAGGGTAATTTGGTAATTTTCCATCATATTATATATTTTATTATTACGTGTGTTGGTTTACTACGAATCAATTTTTGGCGCCGTTGCCGGGGATTTGTGATTAAGATTCTCTCGTTTGAAGTTTGTTGATCGTGATTTGAAGACCCTTTCGTTTTTGAAAGTTTTGTTTTTGTTTAAAAAATCAAAAATATAAAAAAATTTATAAAATATAAAAAGTAAAAAATATTTTCTTTTCTTTTATTAGTATAATTATCATTTTAAAAAAATCAAAAATATAAAAAATTGTCGATGTAAAAATAAAATAAACAAAGTTGGTAAAAGAACACCAACAAATAATACCTTCAATTAAGGTATTATCAATTAGTAAGTTCCCAACTCGAATCAAAGATTTAAAAGTAAAATTTTTAAGAGTTACCGTGAAGTAAATTTGATTATTTGGTTCAAGTTGTCTATCTCGTTATCCGTTAAAATAGATAGTTAAAAAAAATTAAAAATTTTAAAAAAATTTTAAATTTCCTTTTTCTATTTTTGTAGTTGTCTATCTCGTTATCCGTTAATTTAGTTTGTTTAAAAAAAATTGAAAAAAAATATAATAAAAAATTAAAAAATTAGTTTGAATTTTCTTTTTCTACTTTGTGCATGCGCACTCGTTCTCAAACCCGCAACCGTAACCGTCAACAACAAGCCTAACCGGCTGTTGTTCAACCAATTCATTTATAAGAACCTTTTGTTAATCTTTCCTTAGTTCCGATGGCTGATAGCCAGACTATGACATAATTGCTCCAAGCACCCACCGAGGGATACGAGGATGCAATTGTAATTCCCGAAATCAATGCTAACTTTGAGTTAAAGCATGGTTTGATCAATCACGTCAATTAAGCTTATGCTTTTTCTGTTTTCTCTTGAAGGTTCAGCCCGGATTTGGCTAGAAAAAGAACCTCCTCGTTCAATATTGACGTGGGACGATCTTGTTTCAAAATTCATTAATCAATTCTTTCCTCCTTAAAAAACGACAAATCTCCGAAATGAAATCACGAGATTTCAACAAAGATTTGACGAATCGTTTTACGAGGCTTGGGATCGATT